>VYZW01055491.1:100647-134800 GCA_013401315.1 Balaeniceps rex
TTTTTTTTTGAAGACCCCAATAAAGCATAACGGGCCAAACCCACGGCTGATGTAAGTCCCCTTAGCTCAGCCGAGGCGTGCCGGGGAAGAGCCCGGCTCAGGATTTGACACCAACGGTGACTATGATCCCAAACTCTAATTGGATTTTAAATGATGCCCGGTTAATCGATGCGTCCCTTCTGATTTACTATATACTTTTTTGGCTCGGTGAAGAGAAGTTAAACATGCAGAAGAGCATAATGTGTCAACTAGGAGATTAGTTTTACAATCTATATGTTGAAGTGAATAAATTGTGCTTTCATTAACAGAAGTAGGCCATACGCCGAAAAAGTCATTGGATTCGCTTCGCTGGTGAACTAGAGCAACAATATACGATTAGAAAGCCTCAGCAGTTCAAAAGTCTTTAAAGGCAGGTCCAGTGGTTACACAATTAATTTTTAATGATATTGTTACCATCTGGGAGATTCACTTGAAGTGCCAAATGGGTTCCCTGAACTAAAGTATTAGCTTTAAGAAACTTGATGTATCTACAAAGTGTCTGGTATCTGTTTAAAATATCACTAAAAGGTTTATGAGAATAAGCTATCATTATTTGTGCTGTTGAAGGTCCTGCAACACATTCACAGTCATTTGCAGCTACTAGATTTTTATTAGACACTGTGAAAGGCCTGAGAGTTTGCCATTAGCAATAATCATATAAAAACACTGGGAAAAATTAAGTTTTTTATTCCAGTTGGATTACATAATATCTCTTCCTTTGGAAAAAATTATAAATAATCAAGGTTTCTGATTTCAGAAATGAAAAGAAATGAGTATAAAAAAATCATATCAAAAGTAACCCCCATAAGATTGACCTTTTTGTAAATTTTCACAGTTTTAAATTTAAGGGGGCTTAAAAAGTAAATGCCTTTCTCTCAGAATTTTTACTGAATATTGCCAGTAACATTTTTTTTCTTCTAAGTCACACAAGACTCAAATGGATCCTGTGTTTAACAGCAGCTAACTGCAAAATTTTAAGCACAAACAAAATAAAATGTTATACTTGGTTTTGTTTATTTCCTTCTTTGTCTCAAAAATGTTAATACACGTTAAGCTTTTCAAATATCAGCACAAATTTGTACTCAGTTAACCAAGGACAGTAACAATGCTGGGATTTTATACATAGATTCTGTGATAAGTCAGAATAGTATTTAAATAAATACTTATAAATACTGGTAAGTATTTAAAATTTACAGCCTTTGTAAAGAATTACTGTAACATTGCTCCATAAAAGCATGGGGTTTCGAACAGGCAGCTTCTATTCTGAAAATGCTTCTCTCTCCAGTGAAATGTGAACATTTCTTCAATTTCATTTAAAAAAAAATGTACAAGTGAAAGTACCGAGCTGTATTTTGCTGTTATACTTCTACTCCATTTGGATTTATATCATGAGAGTGAGGTTGAAAAAGTAATCAAGCATACCTCTGGTTCCTATTCTGACTAGCGAGAGCTTTTTCTATGACTATAGGCCTCATGACATGAAAGGAAAAAGAGCAATTGCTGAAAACCAGCACTCTCATCAGGTTAAGAACCCAGCAGGACAGAAAGCTTTCAACCAAATCTTTTGGTAGTTTGGAAAAAAAACAAACAAACAAACAAACAAATTTCATTTCTAAACCTGAAGATATTCATGCAAGCACAGAAGCCTGTTTTCTTGACCCAAAGCATATTGTATGACTCATATTTAATGGAGCAGCTCCAAGAGAGAAGATGGGAAAGAGACCAAGCTGAACCTCTGACACACTGAGAGCTTAATGAGGACTATCTGATTGAGAACAAAAGTTTTGAAGCTGGGGCATCTCCTCAAAAACAATATGTTGTGAATTTAATGCAAAAAAAAAAATACTAGCAGATAGTATTGTTAAGTAGTCAAATTAAATCTGTATGTCTAATCCAGACCTGGTCTCCTGTTCTCCTTTTAAATAACTATTGCTCCAGCACAGTGACTTTCTGTTCCTGCGACAGACAACCTTGCACAAAGCTCACAGGGCAACTTTTGTCCATTTTTTTTCCTCAAAAAAAGCCATTGGAGAGCAGTTGATACCCATTATTATTATCAGTTTCTGTCCTTTATAAAATATGCAAATGCCTACTAAATTTACATTTTAGAACAGATGTACATTTTACAGTCAGCAAACTGAAGTTTTTCATGGACAAAATGACACCTGTGCCATTTATGAAGAAAAACATCTTATATAGCTGAAGGGAAGTAACACGAACACTTCAATTTTGTGTTATTTCTACTTCATCAGAAAGCATTAAGAATTAAAGTAGAGACTCACAGTACCACAGACAGAATAAAGGACTGAAAGATGATTATTCTAAAGGTCACATTATCTTAACAAAGTGCCACTTTCTGACAGTGCGACACTGATATAGAAGTAATAGACTCTATTTACCAGAAACCGCTCTATGCGATTCATGCCCTCTGCACTCTAAACAAAGGAATTAGTGATTTTCTTCAAAGGTCACTCAGCAAGCGTGTTATTTAGAATGAGGCCTTCGCCAATGGCAGTAGGTATCTAAGAAACATCTGATCTGGGCCCTGAAGTGAGTCTTAAAAATGCCACCAAAACTGAAACTACCTCTCCCCAGACCGCAATTGCTGGGCCACAGGACAAAGTCTTGACCTCTTGCAGGGCAGCAGGCTATAGCATTTCGGTTACAGATCCAGAATCTGTTATTCTTTCCAGAATACCTTTTGTTGAAGAAATACTACCTCCTTTTAGCATGCACAAAAAGCAACAGTATCCGCTTTCCGAGTGCTGCTTATGTTATGTGCATTAAAAAAATGGACATAACGGTAGAAATGAAACATCAGCTACATCCCTGCCTGGCTCCGAATGTGAAATCCTGTACATCAGCCTAAAGATAGGCTTGTTACATAAGATATACCCAATGCTACTTCATGGGAACTGTTCCATAACAACAGACCATGACAGCCTATTACTTAATGTGCCACTGAGCTGATGCGACTTGGGTAGTAACACATGGGAAATGTAATGCTGCCCAGAATACACTATTCTTTCTACAAGAGTCCCTTTTCAAACCCTTACGGCAAAGTAGCTGGTCTGCCAGCAAGAAGTGGACCTATATTTAAAGGTTATTAAAAGGGCAAGAATCAAAAAAACAATAAAGATCAGCTCTGCAAAGCTCAATATTCAAAAGAAAGAAAAAACCAACAAATGTGCTGACATTTCTGTATAAGCTGTGAAACTCTAACATGGAGATAAAAAGATGAATAGAAATGCATTCAAAGAACTAGATGCATTTTTTGTGAATAAGTTGTGTCTTCAGCAGTCATTCACTATTCTGACCTTATCAAACTTTTCAGCTTCTCCAGAACTGTTAGAGCTGTTTAACACCAAACGAACCAGCCAACTGGAGAACTGTGAAAGCAGAGCATCTCAAGGGAACTCGATTACTAATTCGCCAGGAAACCTTACTTTCATGAAAACAGTTTATTAAAATGACACTCCCTTGAATATCTCCTCTAAGTGTATTGGGAGACTTCTATCTGCATTTTAATGAAGAACTTTGGGAAAAAGAATCTCAACAGTTATCGAGAAATATTATCTCGGTGAAATGGTGTTAATCATGTCTGTATACAAAAAATACTAACACTGCCATAACATTGTGTTTGTATAACACAAACCAGGATTTACCTGCTGTTGTGCTGTTCAGTCTTAGATCAAAATTTTACTGGGCTACATTTGATTCTTCCACTGGTAAACCACGAAAATTGGTGGAGGGGCAGGAAATAAGTAAATCTGACACTCGGGAAGGAATCACGTGCAAGATCTACTAAAGAGAAAACTGGGCTATGCCAGATGTTGTATGGAAGAACTCCAGGACTGGTGGAGAAATTGATCTCCCTCAGTCTGTACGCTTCTCTCTTGAACTGAGCACAAGCCCACAGAGTTCAGAGATTTCTGCTGAGCCTCAGTTCCTGAGATGATTCAAATCCAAACCCATCTCTTAGAGTAACAACGAACTACTTACTATATTGCAACCTGAAACCTCAATCTTGCTCCTCACGCATATTCCTTCACACTCATTCCTCTTCCACCCCTTGTTAAAGTCATTCAGCTTTGTGCAGAGCACACAAGTATTTGGGGAGGCAAAAGGGAAAAAAGCAAGAATAAGTATTTCCCTGCGTCCTTGGAAGTATGCTCTCCCTTGGAGGGATGAGCTTCTGTTTCAAGGGCTGCGTACATATTTTGCATTGACTTGTCACTGGATAAAACTGCAGACTGAAGTACCTAAATGCTACTCGAGGCATCAGCAAACACCTAGCTCTACACCTTTTGTCGAGCTAGACAACTTTGAGCACCTAAAACTAAAGCCCTTTTTAATGGATTCTCACTATTTATCTCAAAAGTCTCAGCTTCTTTTTTTTGTTTTGTTTTTCAAAACTCAGCTAGTAATACTTACCTATCATTAAAATGAGGAGGACAAATTGATTAGCAGTTGTCAAGTACATTAATTTGAGACAATCAAATAGAATGGAGTTGGTAAATCCAAAAAGTATGTAGACCTCACAGATGAGATACTGATAATATAAGTGTATTCCTCTTTAGTAAGTAGTACTAATATTGTTTTTCACCAAATCAAGAGGGTATTTTTTTTTTTTTCTAAAAAACTTTTACACCTTATTGCTGCAACCACTTTTTTAATTTCATGCTTCCCTAACTTTATTACTGTTAATTTTACTGACTTAATTCTGGCTATTTTCTACCATTTACTGGGAAAACAGACAGAACTTCATTGTTTTCTGATAAATAAATGGCTTTGTGAAAAAGGACATCTATCTGTACAGTATGCTTCTTTCCACCACTGGAAGCCCTCTGACATCCTAAGATATTATTTATCTATTTAACTAACTCCCATTAAAAATCGTGATGCCTCAGAGCAGAGGCCAAGGCAGGAGGAAAGCAACAGTGTGTGACCTGAGACACCTAAATGGTTGCGCCCCAAGGCTAGCTGAACAGTCCCACCCACTTCAATGAGCTTTGGATCACATCTGGTAGATCTTGAGTTTGTATATTCTTTTGCTTAAGTCTTCTGTCACTGCTGATTGAAATTCAAGCAGTAATTAATTTAATATTAGCCAAATTTGATCAACATATTACACTTAATTATCTTTATTGAGCAAATGATTCTTCCCCTCCAGTAACAGTTGTTAAATGAGAAAAGGAGCAACCTGGAATTATTCAAATTATGTGATTTTGCAGTCAACTAGTTATTTCAAATGTACTCCTGGTAAACGTGTGTTTGTTGTGTTTGGGTTTAAGTTTAGGACCTTCCTTTCCCAAGTGAGCCAAATGCTTTAAGATGTATTTTAAAATCTACAACTCTATTCTTAAAGGCATTACATTAGAGAAGAATGATATATCACACTACTGCTTTTTTAGACAGCCAGGTTACAACTAAACAACAAACGCTGGAGTCATGCTTTAGAATGCACAAAAAAAAAGTCCGTCAGCCAAATACACAGCACTCCTAAATGAAAATCAAAGATGAATGTATTTATATAAAATTCTCAATACCCTTTCCCTTTACTTTTCCCTTAATATTTGCAAAGTGAGGGTACAGAAGAGCTGTAAATCAGTACAATTTCAATAGCCTAATGTAGACAGCTTTCTCATATGCTTTATGCCTAATGGTGGGCTACACAATGAAAGCCTAATGCCTATAACTGAAAAGATATTTATATTCATAATGCAAAAGAACTGGAGAATGAGTCTTTAGTATATTGTGGCTTTCAGTCATCTTGGCTTTAACTCCTGAACTAGCGCTGGATTATTAGAAGAAAACAGCTGTATTTCCCTCTTTCATTCCGTATTAGCATGACAGTGGAAATAATACACTAAGGAACTTGAAATATGTTACTACACTGTGAGTCCTTACAGGTGGATTGTGGTTTATATGTTAATCTTTTCAATATTTGTAACTCTATTTGATAGCGTTTTCCAAGCTTCCCCAGTAAAAGCATTTCTCTAAAACAGCCAAACTCCCTGCTCAATATTATCTTCCACTGATTCCCAGTTCTAATTATGAATGATACTCCCCACCAGCAAGACAGATTAGAAGTATTTCAAACTAAATGGGTGTAATGAGACATCTTTCCAGTTTCATTTGTTCTTATATAATGAAATGAAAGTTAAATGCCGTAACCACAGCTCTCTCAGGTTGCACACGCCAGGTTACGCTCGTTGTATTTGTTGTATTCTGTCAGAGATAAATACATTAAAAAAAGTAAACTGTTAAAAAAACTGCTGGAGAATATTTTAAGGTTTGTTTCCCTGAAACAGACAATTCCCTAGAAACAAGATGACTGTTGTGAAGCTTTTGTGGTGGCTAAAAATGCACCTTTCTGAAAGCACTCTGGCTCAATAATGCCATCCACTGGAGTTGATTATTTAGATTTAGCACTGCTCTGAGTTCTTAGGCTATTCAAAAAGAAGCTCAGCCATGTGAGTCGGCGTATTAGCACGAATCTCTTTGGAGTAACACAGCTGAATTTTTCAAAACCCTTTAAAACACCATTTCACAGAGTGGAAAAGTAAAACCACTGTGTTTTTTGCCAGCTGTGTTCAGCTTGTCTTCACATAGATACTTCAAACTTTTCAGCTCTTTTTTTCCCCTTTCTTATTTTAACTTCATTTTGCTTTCAGTAGCGCACCACAAAGACTTTATGGACTAAACCACCGTGATCCCGACCAATGCGGGCAATTAAAGAACCGTCTCTCCGACCACGGTCGGCTGATAACCTTCTACCCCGAGGCTGCACCTCCCAGACAGCAACCACCACAGCCCTCACTCAGCCCCCCGAAGCGTTGCTTTGCTGCCTTTCATTTCTGCATCCTACGATGTCATTTTACCATTTGACATTATTATATGATTCAACTGCCAGAAGAAAATTTAGGTTTCATTCTCCCCCCCGCCTTGTTTTCATATCACAGAAATATGTGCATCCTCTCAGAAACGAAGCAAGCCGCCAAGTATAGCTGGCTAATTGACGATAATATTTTAATTTACTGGAAATGAAAGAAATGCCTGCACAGACGGCATTACCTAAACCTACTAACCGTCACAGAACGCGAAGGACCCTGCGTCCCTAAAGGCACACCACTGCCTCAGAGACAAGCAGAGCAACAAACATCTTATTAAACAACAAGTGCAGAAAAGCAAAAGGCAGAAGCCTCCAGGGCCATGTTAATTATCTCAGGGTCGAAGTCGCTCGGAAGGCTGTCTTGCAGACTCCGAGGCAGTCAGATGGCAGTGCCAACGCACTGAAGTCCCCAAGGTCCTGCAGTTATAGCACTGTCATATTTCAAATGACAGGTAATACTTACAAACATGCCGACACTAACCTCCTCAATTATATTCAATGTCAAGGTTTTCGTGCTGAAGGAACTGCTAATTTTCAACATACACACTTGCTGACAAAAGGTACTTTATCAAAGAAGGGAGTTTAGGGTACTTGCTGCAAGATGCTGAAGACCCCTTTTGACACTCACAGTGGGAATAATGTCCTTCATGCAAGCTCTCAAACGATGAAATAAATATTGCCCTTAGTCAAGCACACAAAAATCACAATATACTATATATGCTTTGCTGACAGACAGTGCCTTTGCACGGAAATCTCACTCTGCTGTTAAGTGGGGTATGGACAAGCAAATACTCCTTGGTGTTTATTTGAACTTCCTCTGAAGAAAAAGGCCCAGCGGGTGTGGGATACTGCAACGCCTCAGGTGCTCCAAGAAGCAAGACGAAAAAGAGCGAGTGCCTTCCACCAGCCCCCCAAGAGCAGCCATAAAAGTAAGCACTGAATTTAAAGAGCAAGACGTTTGAACGTGCAAACATGATTCCTTGTTTATCCTCATGTTCGTTCTTTGCAGAATTTAACTGAAAATACAATTAAATGAACTTGATTCGGCAGTTAGTATAGAAAAGAGATTAGGTGGCACAGATATGGCTACGGGTGAAGGAACATGGTCTCATTAGAGCTTTCTATCCGTTCAGGCGGCTTCTCCCACTTGCAGTCATTAATATGAACTGGAGACAGATTCTGCTGTGAGTTGCACCAATTTAAATCCAGAGCAACTCTTACCTGGCCTCCAATTTGCATTAATGGTCAGAGGTGGCACACTGAGATGAAGCACAATGTAGGCAGACACCATGCTCAGAAGAAGGAGCATTACACTAGCAGAGAGGCTCTGAATTTAAAGGGACACGGTGCAATGTAAAAGGATGCTTGTTTAAAACATAAAAACCTGCTAAAATTAAAAATAACATTTAAAAACTTTAGAAAAAGTCTTTCCGTTATTTGTATTATTCTTAATTTTTTTTTAGTTGCGTACAAGCAGTTTCAATGTTTCCTTATTATTATTTTTGTTAACGTTTGCAGTGCAGTAACACAAACATCCAAAAAAAAAGCCGTATTCCTACAGAACATGCCTGGGCAGCTTTTGACATTTTAGCAGTTACTTGTTCAAATGCTCAGATTAGAAGAGTATTAGATCTCCCCTAGTTTCCCTTCTTACACTGCAGAAAAACAGGCAAATTTGTTTTTTAATAGGTGAGTAGAAACATCAGCAACCCCAATTGTAATTGATGTAAATAAGAATTCTGGCTATACTATGGAAGTGCTACAGGCTAGTCTTATCGTCTCATGTTCACACAGCGATTTCTGCATAGCTTAGGGAGGAAAGCTATCACTTTCCTGCATCTCATGATCCAAGAATTCCTTTATAATGAAGTCTGTATCACCCACGTGAACACTGACCTGGCAACCAGAACATGCTGAGGTACTAAAAATCACAAAAGAGCTCATTAGCCCTCCACTTTATTAATTGGGAATGGAAGGGTTAAAGAACATACACCAAAACATGTGATTTATATGTCTGCACGTGCCTTTCCAACTCTATACAGATGAGGACATTTTCCAACTGATCTGACTGATCCTCTTCAAAAGAGCTGCTGGAGTAATAAACCAATATCCACTTTCATGAAAGGGAATATTTCAGCAACAAGGGTGGCAATTTTTGGCAATATGTCTACAAATCCAGAGCCTGAAATTTTTGCTGACCCAGCAGATGGATTTCATAGAGCACTATGCTCTTGTAAAAAAAAAGAAGAAAAACACACAAAAAACAAAACACCCCACAAAAAACCCCAAAAAACCCTCACAAAACAAAACCACCCTCCCCCTCAAAGCCCAATGTCATCCCTGTCACATGTCCAAGATGAAATTCAAGGATCTGAGATTTCATAAGGAAAAGACACGATCAAACTAACAACATTCAGTATTCACTTGGACTCCTGAGAGGCCTGAGGTTATTTAATGTCTGACTACTCAATCCTTTTTCAACACTTTTATTCACAATACAAAAATTCTGCAAATGTTTTCTATGAACAACACTGGCTTCTAAAGTCAAAATGTATAAACATGTATTAATGAACTGCTCTGCTTTCACTGCTGACGTTGGAGAACACAACCATACATGCCTCTACCTAAACAAACACATCAAGAGTTTCCTCCCAACCTTAGCTTCTTCTGAAAAATGTTCCAAGTAACTCAAAAAAATGAGTTAGACAAAATCAGTTCAGACACAAAAAAATATATCTTTTCCATCTGCCATTTTGTTATTAAAACACTACTCTTTTGCATTAATCTGGCATGAAGTAAGAAGACATCTTCTCATATAAATTTAGATGGGCAATAGTACTACAGAGTTGTTCCCATCTCATTTTAGAAAGATAGCTATGCTGTAAAGAGAAACAAGAGAAAAAATATTTTCCTTCAATCTTTTAGCTTTGAATAAGACAGGGCATGTTCAAATCAGTAGCAGCTTTTTTTTTTTAAATTGTTTTTTTTGCGTTTATTTTTTTAATATGGAAGCTGAGTCAGTAATACAACTCAAACAAGTTCTGAGAAAGTAAAGGTTACTTTTGGCTTAGGGGAATTCAAATAAGCATCTTTTGTCACTTAAAATCTAATTTTAAAACACAGCAAAACACTGAGGTCATTAATGGAGGTCCAACAATTCCCATGAACTTCGGCGAAGACACAGAAGTACAACATTTTTAAAAAACACATTTTGATAGTTTAATATAACTCTCATACTTTTATATTACAAATCTGAAACTGCTACATATCCATCTCCAGAGATGGACTAAAAGTTGAGCATCCTAAATAGCACAAATTTCTTGGCAGATTTCACGTGCACCTACTATATCTCAAAAAAATATGTATGCATATCTTACTACAGCAGGTAATTTTACACACTGGCAGACACTCGCACATACTTCTTCAGTATGCAAATGTAGGTGTTTCACTTTATGGGTGAAAACTAATTTTTTTCAGTGTACACTAAAATTTCTAATTTTGACCCTATTAATCTTCCTATCGATCTGTCTGTTTTCCAGGAGAATAAAGACTTAATGGACCAAATTTAAGGAAGCCAGAGTTCAAGAGTGAGTATGGGAAAAAAAACGACGTTTCTCTTCATTCCCACTGCAGTGCTGCTCAGTCCCTCCCATTGAAACTATGGCTTGGTTTAGGTACTGTAAGGAAACTTAACAACATAAAAGATGTAGGAACATCTTTATTCTTGATTTTTAAAATGCAGATAGTTCAGATATACAAAAGCTTGGGTGAAATGAAAGCACTGAAGTTAATGGCAAAATATGAAAAGCAGCTTAGTGTTTTTTTGAAGAGTGTTACTGCTGTCCCTAGGGCTTAGCGGGGAGCTACAGCACTAAGGTCATGGCTTACAAGTCCGTAGTGCAACACTAAATCATGTTTTAAACAGCCATATACTGTGCTACTATACAGCTAAGCTAGAACATCTAGATAGGTAATGCTGTATTACGCCATACGGACAGACCCAGAGCAATTAACAGGTTTTTATCGCGTAAAGTGAGGATCATAAGAGCCTGGATATAGAAAGGTGCAGACAGACAGTCGTGCTCACACAACCTGAACTGTATACGCACCAAAGATTTGCTAAATCTGCCATTATTTACTCAGCATTTCTCACCATTCCCCATGCAGATGACTCACCACTTCAGAAACATTTGATAGAGACAAAAACTAGGTTATTGTCTAAACACCCAGCCCAAAGATATAATAAAAGAGCAACTTTCCTAAGACTAAAAAAAAAAAAAGGCTGTATTTCCAGAGCCAACTCTCAAATCAAAATTGCATCCCCAAATGATGTTTCCCCACACATGACATGACTTAAGACTCATTCAGTTCTTGTAGCAGTAACAACGCCACTGAAGAGAAGCCTTGGAAAGACAGATGCGTTTTGCTCACATTGCAGTTGAGGGTCGGCAGCCCAAGCTGTCCAGCAGCTCTGCACCACACTAAATTCTTTCAGGGCTATTGGAACAGCAAGTTCAAAGGCAACTTTCTAGAACATCCATAAAGTATTTCTGCAGAAGCCAACAGTACATGTTAAAAGAAATAGCCTGGGATATGCAACTGGAATATTCCTAATGCTGTATGTTGTTTTTTTTCTTTTAAAGGAAGAAGGTTTTCAAATATGGGGAATTATACACAATCATCATTACTGGCTGAAGGAGAAAGCAAGCTAAAGAATAACGTCCTGAAGCAATTTTTGAAATACTGCTTTTAAAAACTCTTATAGCTTATATCATTTTAAAAGATAATGCATGCTGTTAGACAACCTCACTTCCCTCTCCTTTCTCATACCTTAATAAACACATTAAAAAAACACTCCATAAAATCCATTTGATGTCTAGTGTGGGTGGCAATATAGGCTCGATTCTCATCCCTCTTATTGTTGTACATCACTTAGAAATCTCACTGGATCCACCCTACTACCCATTGCTCCAACATATATAGGTTGCTCTGACAACCAAAAGCCTGTACTTTGTACTGTCATATATATAATTTTGTCAACCCAGACAACCTGTTGGCAGCCATTACAAAACAAAACTGCAGAAAGCAAGAAAAAAAAAAAAAATCACCTCTTTTCCATGAATACTTTCATTTCTTGAGATAGTCAAGATTTTACAATTTAGAAGAATATCTGAGACAGCTTTTGTTTCACCTTTCATATGCAGAAAGATCACTTTCCTTACCTGAATCGTAACCTTCTTCTTACTCACTATTGCCTTTGTATTCTGGTTTATGAAAAATAAAAATTAATGAGATGGCTTAAACTCTGCTTAACTGTAAAGCTACCTCTTTAATACTTTTTTGGGGGTTTATTAACACAAAGCACTGTTCCAACATACATTGCAATTGCATCCACGCTGTAAATGAACAAAATGAATCTTGAACACTATGACTCTTCAGAAACTTCCTAGCAAGCCATAGCTGCCATTAAGAACAGCCTAGCCCTCAAAAGAAAATACAGGAGAGCACATACATATCTGTATGATCTATAACATCCAAGGGAAAAATCTCACAAGTAGGATGAAGAACAGGTATGCATCAAGGAAGACACCAAAGGCTCAGTCTCCACCACACATGAAGACAGGCAACAGAAGACCTTGCCCACTGCAGAAAATAACTGGCATAACTTGGAATTTTCTAAAACTGCCATAAGAAAAAAAAAATCTAAAAAAAAAAAAAAAATCTAAATACTGTAGTTCAGTCAAATCATAAATGCTATACAAGCGATTCACTGTGAGATATGGGATTTCCCAAATACCAACAAAAGCGATGAATTAGTTCCCTCTCCACCCTCATTATTGGCATTATAGAAAACTACAGACATGCTTTTTAGTATTAACTGAAGTATTCAGTTTCTATAACTGAAACAAAAAAAAAAACAAACAAAAACCACCCTAAGAAACAAATGTTTTTTCTCCCAGTAACTGTTCCATAAATCAAATGACATTTAAAAATTTATAAACACACTTTTATTTTCCTTGACCTATGCAAGCAAAAACCCCAGTCTCAAAATTCAGTGGTGTGTGGCTCAATGTGAACACGAAACCTGAGATCCTGAGGCCAATAACCTTATTTAATGCCATAGCAATAAACAGTGAAGCACACACACAAATATTATCCTCTCCCACCTTAACTCAGACACGTCCACATGAACTTAGATAATCAAATTTATAACTGGGGCTGCATTGTTTGGTCATTTTTCCAATGACTATAATCATGATTCAGTTAGCTGCCTCTGAGCGCTGGCAGGTGCACAGTCAATGTCCCGTGACATTTGAAGGATTGGTACCTGCCGAACCCTTCTCTCCTCCATGAATTGTCTGAGCTCTGAAAACAAAACACTTCACATCTGCGAGACGACCCATAGGAAAGCTATTCCAAACCGGGCTGTTTCCCTCTGCAGGAGCAGCGTGTGGAGAAGGGAAGCTCCCAGATTCCTGATTCCTCCAAGGCAGTGATTTGGGTTATGATTTCGGAAGCAGAAAAACACTATGGTCACCTTTGTAAGAATGGATATTACATGTGTATAAATTTTAATAAATATGTATCAGAAATACATAAGTGTGTATGTATATATACATATATAAATATATAAAAAAAAATTAAAGTATTTTATATACGCTTCCGAAAGTTAGGCAAGTCACTATGCTGGACCATCAGGCTTCAGTGCCTTGGACTCTGCTATCCAGGACCTAGTAGTGGGACTCCCAAGGTTTATTCGGAGAGAGGCTTCTCCTGAGAAGGCAGAGATTTTATTCTTCAGCACTTTTACCTGCCTATTACTATCACTAAAGTTCAGCACCACTCAGGGGCTAAAACTTGAAATGACTGTTTTCTCATAAGGTAATGAACTTAAATATTATTTAGGCAGAAATAGATTCTTTCCTCCACAAATGTGATGGAAATAATCTGCAAGTACTTCCATTTAGAACCACTTATGATGTAAAACTATTTCAGACTGTAGCTTCACTCTAGCGTAGTATAAAAATTTATATTAAAGCTGACTCTGAAATATTTGCAAGTTGTAATACCATTCCAGTACCAAATTTTATGAAATCAAACCCACTGTAAAAGAGACTGTTAGCTGATTATTCACTTAAGTAGTAAGCCATGGAAAAGTATTGTTGATATCTTACAGCCAGAGCTGTAAAAAATACTTGCAGCAGATGAAAAAGGATACCCTGCATGCAAACAGCTTCACCTTTCCTTATACAAAGTCACAAAGAAATTCTCCGTATTTTACAGAGATAAATATGTGCCTTTTCCAGCAAAAAAATGAGCCCTTTTATAGAAAGCCTGGACACAGCGAGTTAAGGCTGGTTTAACAACATCCCTTAAATACTTACGATACAAACAGCCACTTAACCAAATACCCAAATATCTAATAGGAAAAAAAAAACATTTCAAGCATCACAATTATCTTTCACACATTCAATAACATCATCTTTTTAGTTAATGAAGGCAACCTCAAAACTAAAATGCCTCTAAATCTGCTTTTAATACAGAGTGTTTCACATTTAACTTGTCCGCAAGAAGTCACGTCCTTTTGCCATTCAGAAAGTTCAAACCAAGTTGCCTTTAGGCACCACAACGGAAACACAGTTTGCATAAATCTTGCGGTCTGCGCTGTGCAGAAGACAGTAGTCCCTCCTTGAAGATGCCAGAGGACAGAAATTTATACAGTTGGATCAGGCCCAAACGGGTTTCTTTGCATTTACACTTAAATTACCTGGGAAATGCCCAAAACAGCCAAGGAAGGTGGGCAGTGCTGTTGTAGTGGTGTGGGGGAAACAGGAGCGACCAAAGGCTACTGTGGAGATGTCCTTAAAATCTGTCTCTTCAGCATATAAAGAAATTGTGGTAAATGGGATTCTGTAAAGGACTTCCTTTGGCTTGGCTGGAAAATGGTGGGTTTGGTCTGGGGATTTTTGCTTGTTTGTTTTGGGGGTTTGGGGGTGTGTGTGTTTTGTTTTGTTTTTTAAATAAGCAAAGGAAATATTCAGTAAATTATTCCTTTGCGACACCAGAACAGAAGAGGCTTGAGGAGCACGTTTCAGGCCCTTCAGAAGAAGACATGCCTGCAGGGACTGCACAGGCCCCAGAGCAAGGGAGCGGCAGGCTGCGGTGCAGGGCGACAGGCTCAGCAAGCCGGAGCACGGCTAACGGAAAAGACGGCATGAACGCCGACCAGGACGGGCAAGAAGCAACTCGGCATGAACTGGAGCAGCTCCTCGCAGACCTGCCTACCGGGAACCAAGACCGACCTTGACCTGGGTCAGCAGCCCTGAGCTGTCTTTGTGGAGAAGCCCCCTCCCAGTGCCTGGACAGGGTGGGATGGGCCCCAGGGCCCCAGGCACGATTTAGCACACCAAAGGGGCAAGCGAAGGAAGTTGTCTGCAGAGGAGAAGAGCTGGTAGCTACCTCAAGCAGTCCTTCAAAGCCATAGTGCACTCTTCAGGGCTGGCAGTCTTGCTCACAAATCAAATATCCCAAATTGAGATATTACCACGTTTCCTTTTATTCCTCTTGCCAGTAATATTAAGTCTGTTTAACCGGCTGTTTGGGATTTGACAGATGACCTCATTGAGGCCACAGTCGTTACCATTTATTCTCCCTGTTTTCTAGGAAAAGGCTTGACTGGTGGAGGCTTTGCATTTTTATTTTTTTAAAAATTTATTTTGCTACTAATTGACTCCTTGCTGTCAACTGGTGCCTGCAGAAGAGTTAGACTTGTAAGAAGAGCAGTAAGACACGTTCAAGCATGTGACAGGCATAGCGTGCTGACAGGGGCTTGGAGATACAAGTCTTTTATGAACGTCAGAATTCTGTTCCAGCAGAAAACTTAAACTTTTATATCTTCTAGCAATTTCTCAAAAGGAGTAATACTTATATAAATGAAACAGCTGCCCACACAAAAATTAAAGCAGCAATTGCCAGCACGGTTTACTTCATCTATAAAGGCACACAAGGTAGCAAAAAGTTTTGCACATATATTTCTCAGGGAAATAAACTCAGCCAGAAAGCAGCTTTCTGACTTCTGAAGACACTTACTGTTCATGGAGAGCAAACATCAGGCTCTACAGCTTTTGGAGGAAGCTACATGTTACGTCCCTGGAAGCCAACACAGCGTCAGACAAGTGATCCTGTGGGTTTCCTGGGGGACTATAAGAAGACAACAACAAAAATCCTCTAACCAGGAGCACTGGATTTTGACAGAGACAGCACAACGTCCTCCCACTAGTGACGCTGATGGATGTTTTCTGTACCAAAACTGACAGTGACAAAAGAGGCTTTAACGTGAAGGAGCCTTTCCAGTCCCTCTTCACGCACCTGGGAAGGCTGGTACTGACTGACAAGCAAGTCAAATATTACGAATGATTGACATCCCTAAAACAAACAGGGAGATGGGGTGTCTTCAAAGAGCAACCACGACTACTGCTGGTAGGGTTTTTTTTAACGCTTGTTGCAGTGACTGGTTCTGCTGCATGCAGCTAAGAGGACAACTGTTTCTTTGCCCAGTCGTCTTTACTGCCGGCACCAGCCCTGCCCTGCCCTCACTTCTTAGGCCAAAGCAACCAAAAATAGTTATGCTGGGATCCCTGAGGTAGCGAACAGACTGCCGTGATCTGGGATGTTGCTTGCTACACACATGAGTATTATGGAAAAGAAAAACAAGTTGGGAAAAGATAAAAAGCAATGTGAAACCAGAGGCAGAACAGAGAAAACAGCAAATTGTATGGGACTCGTTATCTTTCTCATGCCCTATTTCCATTATTGCCTGGTAAACGCACAGTTGTCATCTCCAGTGCCTTTTCTCCATTTTCTCAGCAATGCTTGGCTTTGTCTTCTCAAGGGAAAACACACAAGAGATGAGGAATAATTATATGATACCTTTTATGTTCCTCTCAATTGAGTGATGGTCCAACATTGTTTGAGAAGTCATCTGCAGAACCCTAACCCCTAATGTGGCACTGACAGCACCATCCCACAGCTAACCTGCCAGTAGGGACACAGGTTTTCCACACGACATTTCAGTTCAATCTAGAGGTGGAGCCCATTTATTGCACAGTCAGCACAATGCAGCACAGTAACTTGAATTTCCTGGGAAAATAGTAAGGATGTGTATTTTGGGCAAGATTAGCACCTGCTGCAAATAAAAGTCAGATTTATACTTGCTAAGGATCCAGTCCACCAAGGAATAGAATAAATTTAATATTCAATTATGGAAACAAGAACTTAATTTTAGTACAGATGAGGATCATGACGTAAAACATAGCATCCTACAATCTATCATGGTTAGCGTGATTTTAATGGATCATTAGAAATGCTTATGGAACCTATGAGTTCCTGGGCACTACTTCGGGATCAGTAATAAAAAAAATTCATTCTCTAGTTACCTCCTAAAGCAACTTAGCATACCATATATGATGAAGAATTATAGTCTACTTGAGAAAAGATACTTAACTCCTTACAATGCAGCAATAAAAGATGCCTGATCGGAGATGAAATTTGAAAGCTTTGAGTTTGATGGGCTTTGAGAATACCCCTATGTAAAGTATTATATTTTATACTCTTTTTTTTCCTTTTCAAAATGATTGTTTTTCCACAGACTTTCTAATGTGAGCATACAAGCAGTACAGTTTTAGTGTTTCTTTTCAGTTATGTCAAATTATAACCCTTTATTACAGTGCAGAAACCTGGATTAAAATATTGTATAAATCACATACCTAGCTCTACCTGCACCTTAAGAATGCAAGTATGTCCAGAATCAGACATCAGGGTGACCGCTCACGAAGAAATCTTTTTGGAGTCAACAGGCATCCTCTGCGGTCACTTGTATCCACACACACCCTCCTTGCAGGGGAGCTACCCTTCCTACTCTGCTGCTTTAATCTCTCTTCATATTTACTATGCTCTGAAAAATTTTAATAAATATTCCATATGGTATCCATAAAGCAAATAAAAATGATTAACTAATAGTCAGCACAAATGCCTCTAAAGCAGCATTCACTCTTCTTTCATGCAGGATCATCAAGTTCAATACCATGATAAAGGTTAAGTTTATTAAGCATTAGAGAGATCTGAGTTCTCATCACTCAACCACTCCTTTTTTTCTTTTTTTTTTTTTTATTTTTTTGAGAAAGTGTAATAAAAGGAAGTGCACAGCTAAATGGTGACCTTTACAAGTACTGTGTCTTCCTATGGGAGGAAATGTGCTGTATTTGATTGTTAGTTTTTGTAAAATTGATTAGTCTGGCATGCTAATTGATATTTTTTTGGTAGATGAGAACAATGAAATAATTTGTTTCCTGGGTTTAAAGGAATTCTGTAACAAATGCAATCACAGATTAATAACTCCACTGCTTTATCATAGCAATATACTTTTTTTTGGAGATACATTTTTAAATGTAAAACCAACACATCCATTTGGGTAAGTTATCCGAAAGCGTATTGTAGCACAGTTTTTTCAGGCGGCAAGTCCTTCATGGATTTAAATCACCACACCAGACACATAATAGAAGTTCCCTATTTAACACGATAACAGATGTCATTAATAGAAAGCCTTGGCATTAGTGAGCTAGCACATCTCAGTTCAGGATTATTGCCTGTGCACAATTTCTACTGTAATGCAACTTCCACGTAAACACAAAAGCATTTAGTTTGTAAAAAGCCAGAATTGTTAGAACTGCTTCTGTTGCTTAGCTATTACTTGCACTAGTATCTATGTACGTAGGCATAATAATCTTTCACAAATCTGACCTTCACAAATCACACATTAGCATGCAAGTATACACAGTACACTGCAAACCCTAATGAAGATATTTAGACTGCATAGTTAGACCTCAGACACATGACAAAGTTGTCACAGATGAATATATTACCCACATCAACTGAGCCACGGTAACTGTCCAGTCACCTGCTCTTCGCTCATAAAATGCACGGTAACGAAGTAACGTGAGTTAGCGAAGCCCTCTTTCACTTCAGGTTAAGCCAAGTCAGATAACTTTGCATTTGTGCAAACAGGGTCAGTGACTGCATCCCTGCTGACCCACAGTAACTGAACAGGTCTTGCTATGTTGATCATGTATGCAACCTGTTGGATACACTGCTGCCACCTCAGGAATTGCTCCACACATACCCTAAAGTACTCAGAGATGAATCACACAGTCAGTAACTTCTTCCTAGGCTATCAGAAGCATCTTGCATAGACCTTGGACAGTCCTTTGAAAGACTACATCAAGACTTACTTGCCTAGTAGCTAACTTAGCAGTGACACTCCAGCTCTCATCACATCTGTCGCAAAGCTATCACAATATTGGACCTCTTCATTTTTAAGCCTTTATGGATATACTTCAGCCTACACAAAACGGCCCAGAACAGGCTCCTAACTGAATATAAATTAGCTGTTAGAAGGATGACATACCACTGTAGTTAGATGATCAAGCTTCTAACACCCCAGTAGATGCTATTTTTCTCAGCAAATCAGCAATTCTTATAACAACTGCAGGAAAATCAGCCCAGATGCACAAAAGTGATCATCTTCAGAGTAGCTGCCAAATTGGGACTGGGAAGTTTAAACAGAAGTGAAAAACCTGCCTACCTTGGTGAATCTGGCCTAAATGGAAGCGGTTTATTGCCCACTAATTACAAGCCTGGAAAAGGGACCAACCAACCAGCCCAACGCCCCAGTCCTGACAAAAGGAGAAGAGAGAAGCACATTAAGTACAAAGATTTAACAGTACATTAGGCAACATTTGACCTCGCTGGTAGCAGGAAACACAAAATCAGTTTCATGAGCGTTATCAGACACCACATGTCTCTTGGGACTTCTGCTTGAAAAGGTCACTATAAATTGTGGCTGGACTTTGTCAGGGTTCCTCTAATAGACCCACTGGCAGAGGTTTGGGAAGGACAGTGTTCAAATCTGTGAGCCAATAGATTTTGGTGTTGCACAATGAAGGAGGCAGTAACAGATTTTTAGTTCAGAGACTGAACTAATTAATTTATTGTTGTTTTTGGCAGCCAGAAAAGTTTTTCTATGAATCAGAAATGATTTCTTTATTTAATGGGAGTGCCCTTCCTATCAAGCAAGTGCTTGACTCAATAGACACGAGTCTTTCTCAAAAAAAAAAAACCCAAAAATAAACCCCAAACAGAAAAAAAAAAAACAACCAAAAAAACCTCCCCAAAAACAACAAAAAATCAACGCAAATACAACCAAAAACAACAAAATAAAACCCCAAAACATCTTTAAACAGTGCAATGAACATTGAAGTATTTGTAGACTCTCCGTGTGATTGCTTTAGCCATGGTTTACAGAAATCAGTGGAAAAGAGACAAAGGGGAAAAGACAACCTGAGTTCAAGTCCGAACAATTTGAATGCCTAGACCAGAATCCTGGCAAGAGAGGAAAATGACCATGCATTATTTGAGCTTTTTTGCATTTCTTTCAGGAAAATAGCTCCAAGACCACGGTCACTCTGTCCTTCCTGCTCAAACCTGTAGACCAGCTGGGAGAGACTTTTTTCTTTTTTTTGCGAAATTCTGTTCCAAGCAGGCTTTTGACTGCTGGGATCTCACTTCCTTGGCTTTGGAAAGCTAAATCTAGATTGTTTTGTTGATAGGGAATGGCAGAAAGCAAGCAACGTGACAGGAGGAGGAGGACATTTCGTAAATGAGAAGCCTGCTTGCATCAGGTGCAAAGGAGAAAAAAAAAAAGTATTGATGACTTTTACACTAGAATTATACTGACATTATTTTACCCTTCTCATAACTGCAAATGAGGAGTAAGATTAATTTTACAGCAGCAGATTTTTCCCCATGACTTCAACAGAATTAGATTAAATTAATGTTTCAGTTGTGCTTAATCTAAATTTCTGTCTTCTAAACTGTAGGCAAATGGTTTCTAACCACTATTTCTGTACCATCTGATGTTAAAGGTTCATCAATTTTGTTTCCCACCAATATGATTAAACTCTTATTCAGGCAAGAAAACATTGTTAGTAAGCAAATCAATTTCTTTTAAAACTCTCTCATGTACTACCAGTTAACAGCTTCTTCAACCAAAACACTAAAAATACACTGGTCTTGGACTTGTTTTTTAGCTGTAATGCTTAGCTGAGAGCATGCAACGTTTCTCCCCTCTAATTTTGCCTGTCCCACACCAGCAACACATAGGACATAAATTTTAATTTCCCTCTATACAACTCTCTAAAAAGAAAGAACTGTTAGAATCATAATCCACCAAATAGTGTGATTTTAACTTATTTAATGAAGGACAGAATGAATTTCTACTTTATAAAACGTAACTCCAATTAATACCAAGAATAAAACACCCTGTGCTATTATCAAAAAGTCATAAAACATCTGGGTTTAACAATAATCTGGCTGAAGAGTACTATATATAACAGAAATAAAATTTCTTATTGCCGTTCATCATCTTCTATCTTTAAAATGATACTGTGCTCACACATTAATTACAGATATTAGATAAGTAAATTGTATCACGACGCCCTGAAAGGCTGGCACACCAACTGTTGGAAGAGCATAAAACCATTAAATCGGCAAGATCCTTTCTCCACCAGGTCCGCCAGCAGCGCGATTTCACAACATAACACTTTGTCAGTCATTTACCTTCAGCTGTACTTATGAAATATATCCCCCCATAAGCACTTTATGTGTTACAACTCAGTCTAATAGGTGAAAAAGACTTTTCCATATGGGGCAGGGGGAACTAAGGGGTTCCTGACACTGCTTTCAAACAAACGAGTAAATAACTCACCAGCGGCACAACGAAGAGTGAACTCTGCCATTTTGAGATTATTTGTTTTGTTTACAGGTATAATAAACATACTGGAGGACAAGTGTGGTCTGTTACATTAATATATCTACTTAATTTAGAGCAAGTGCACAGTGTAACTTTGGCATTTTAATGAGATGATAAGGCCCAAGCACTGCCACAGGTACTGAGGCACTACCATTGCACAGCCTCTGTTGGAAAAAGCCCTTTTTGGAAAAACCAAACCACTACAGAATCATAGAATCATTAAGGTTGGAAAAGACCCCTAGGATCATCGAGTCCAACCATCAACCCAACACCACCATGCCTGCTAAACCATGTCCCAAAGTGCCACGTCCACATGTTCTTTTGAACACCTCCAGGGTGGTGACTCCACCACCTCTCTGGGCAGCCTGTTCCAATGCTTGACCACTCTTTCAGTAAAGAAATTTTTCCTAATATCCAGTCTAAACCTCCCCTGACACAACTTGAGGCCATTTCCTCTTGTCTTATCGCTTGTTACTTGGGAGAAGAGACCAACACCCACCTCACCACAACCTCCTTTCAGGTAGTTGTAGAGGGTGATAAGGTCTCCTCTCAGCCTCCTCTTCTCCAGGCTAAACAACACCAGTTCCCTCAGCTGCTCCTCATACGACTTCCTCTCCAGACCCTTCACCAGCTTTGTTCAACCCTGACACAGTACCGCAGCTTTTTGGACATTGACAGCTTCTGGGGACTTTCCCTCCTCCCAGCACCGCCCTGCTCCAGGCCCAGCTAAGTTTGGTTTGTGAAGCAAGCAAAAGGGATGTGCTCTCCCCTCTCTTACCATCGCCCGCTACCTCATTAACAACCACCCCCTTAGGACACAGCAGAGCTTTGGTGCAGCTGGTTCCTCAGTTGGCCCTGATTTTAGGTAGCTGGCTCCATCGAGTCAAGTCCTGAGTGGGAAGGGGAGAGGACCATGTCTCTCCAGCCACTGCATCCACCGAGTGTCCCTTCTGCACCCCAGAAAGGGCAAGGACAAGGACACAGCGTTGCCCTGTGCTGCCCTGGGCAGGGAGAGTCAACTCTATGCCTTGCAAAAACACTTGCAAAGAAAAAGGCATTTATTCGTGAAATGACAATCCACCCTGTCCTGCTTAGCAACGGTTTTCCTCCTCTGTGAAGCATCAGTAATATATTTTTATCTACTTTCAACACCACGCCTATATGATAAAATGTTTAATTCCTTAGAAAAAATAAACTCTGCCTCCAGTGAGGATAACTTCTGCAGCATACCAGCAGATGTAGGGTTTTGACAGCTGACTGGTCATAAACAATCAAAGGTTTGAACAAAAGATAAAATACTTGTGTGGGCTACCATTTCTGTCAAGAAATTCAATGGGAAGAGAGGAACAGCAAGGGAAGAGGATAAAATATCACAGACTTGGAGCAAAAGAAGTCTGCAGACGACACTGGCCTGGAAGGAAGGAAAAACTAACAAAACATATCACTAGGCATAATTAACAGCTGTGTAAGAAACAAACCAGATTTCAGAGGAAATCCTCCTTCTGTAGAGGTTTCAGGGTGACAATAAAGCTTAAACTGTCACAAGCATTTGATTAGTACGTTACAGATGGAATTTAAAACTGGCAGGTTAATAATCAAGAACTCCCCAGGGTATCAGACTCCCATTAATGCATCCCCTCCTTTACCTGGACTAATCAACATACATTCATACTTTCCCACCACCTGACAAAATACATCTGCTGGTAAAAAACCCCAGCTTTTCCTAGAAACAGATTAAATATTTATGTCATTCTATTACTGATGTAAACACTTCTCCTACACAATTTTCTAGATATAGATCAGCAGCTTCATTGCAAAACTTAATCATGCACTGTTCCCTGAAAACTGCTTAAAAGTATGTTTTAGAAACTGTTCACAGAAGGTAATAAAACATACTTAAAGTCGCATAAAACTTATAATCATTGTTCCAGCCATTTTAATACTGAAAAACAACTGTGTTCAGAAGTTGAACAGCCTTTGCTAATACTACATATGCCCTTCCAGTACCTAATTAGCTGATAATACTCTGGGTGCCTGTAATGCACAATTCAAATGCCTTGCTTACCAACGTGTTTAGTATTCTGCAAATAAGTCTTCGTACCAATTAAATCCCTTGTTATTATGAAAATGCTTGCATACTGTTGTAATAACACAGGATAACACAGTCAATGCTACTAATCATGAGGCTATTCTTTGAATAATTGCAGGATTTATGAGTAATCATTGCTAAGGATACGCTACTATTCAGTACAGAGTACACAAAATCTAATAATACCTTTCAAATAAATCTGATTAATGTTACAGTAACCTTTAAGTGAGGCACGTACATAAAAAATCTTCCCAAACCACTGAGAAGCAGTATTTTACAGGGCAGTAATTCATTGTAGCAATTCCACAGCAATTTACAAGTGTATGTAGACAACAAAAACCTATTTTTCTTCTCGATATCTGAAAATATTGCTAAATATCAGGTTTGACCTGAGAGAAGATTATTACTTCCATTTCCCCAAGAACAGGCAAATTAGGGAAGACTTTTGCTCACAGGAAACTGTTGGGACAAACTCAGGAATGAGCCCAGATTCCCCATCAAGTAAAACAGCAAGTCAAGAACCTGCAATATCTCCACAGAAATGTTTAATAGAACTGGCTTATAGTTTAGTCCAGCTCTAAAATTTTCTGCTGAAATCGTGTAAATACTTCATTCATCATCAAAATAATCAAATACATTACTTCTAAACTAACACATGAATTCATCCTACTACTTAAGAAGTTATCTATATTACAGTTGCCTAAAAAAGAAAACTATGGGGCTGCAGAGCAAGGAACTCTTACCATCAAAAGGATTATAACACTAAGATGTAGAACTAGTAGGAACTTTAAGAAAATCAGTAAGACTTTCAGTAAGTAATTAAACATGATCATTTACAAAGTACAACTAAAGAATGAAGTTAAAAACCAGCTACTAAAAACCTTCAACACAGTACAAGAATGGAAACATTTTAGAGAATTATTTAACTAGTAACTTACATATATGAAAACATTTAAAATGATTTTCACACACACACACCTAGCCAAACCCACAGAGGTCAGTGTGGCAGAGGAGAAATACAGACAGATTAGATCACCTCTTCCAGGACAAATTAGTCCCAAACTTCCTTCACCCATGCCTAATGAGACCTGAACTAAAAGTGCCCCACCAACCCCAAATCCTCCCACCTTTCTACCATTCACTCCTGGAAACAGCTGAGACAAAGGCCAAGCAGATCCACGCGTGTGCAACCTGCTCCCCTCCCAAGCAGGCGTGCAAGGACTGGTAAAGCTTGCCAACGGTCTGACCGGAGTTATGCTTCAAGAGGGCAGATGGTATTAGCATTCACCAGGGTACACAAGGAAAAAACAAAGGACCAAGGACCAAAATCGATACCTTGAAGAACCCCTCCTTCTTGCAGATTAGCTGTCTGTGGGACTTTCTGACACAGCATATCTCTGGAGCACTAACTCAACGATACCTGCAAGGGCTACACTTGCATTTTCGTTATCTTTGAAAGTTCCAACTTGCATGTATTGCTTTAAGAATACAGTATGTTGGAATATATATCCATACCCTCTTTCAAGAAATATTTTTAAATTGCATCTATCAGTAAAAGATAGTAAAATATCATTTGGCCAAAAAATGTACAGAGACAACTTCATTAGAAACACTTATCTGTAAAAATTATTCTCTAATATATCAATATTAATATTTTACATACAAAATATAACAAATACATACAGAGAGAAGAAAGTGAAAAATCTCAACAACCTACTATAGATACACAAATCTGTTTATTTTTCCTTCAGAAGACATTGGTTACTCAGGCGAACCACTCTATTAGCAAATCCCTCCAAAAAGAGAAGATTAAATATTCCACAGAGAGATTAATAGTAGGTAAACTGTTGCTTCTGGTCTCCTGCCCAGTGAATGCTTTTCTAAAGGAACAAAAATATTACTATGCCAACCATCACTACACAACATTGGACTCCATCTCTTCCTTTTTTAAAAAGCAAATTACCCACACACCAAAAAAGAAACATTTACTGATTTTATTATGTCTCAATCAGATGGACGAAGCTCACCCAAAAGGCAATAGCATCACCAAGCCAGGCAATTCCACATTAAGAACAGTATTCAGCAGCATCCTACATAAATTTATTACAGAAAAAGGAATCTTTTTGCACACAGATACAGCACTAGACAATTAAAATAGTAAGATAAGAACAGATGTGAAAAGCTCTTCAGAAAGACAGCTATTCTCAGCAAGTCTTTAACTGTAATGCAAAAAAAAAAAAAATTAAATTCTTATTTTAATGCACCCAAATCACATCACTCAATACATTTTACGTGAATTTACACTGTGCCTTCAGGGGCAGCAGGTTACTTCTGAATAACGACAAAGAGATTTCTACCCCGGGTAAGGTCCTCAAATTAGATGTTAATTATCAAATCACGGGTCTACCTTCAGTCAAACTGGGGTCTCATTGTGGGAAAAAAAAATAAAATCTTCAATTTACTAGAATGCTGAAATTTTGTTTTCTGAATGCTGAAGGTTTGTTTTCTGACTTTGATCAGTTTTCCTAAAATTTTCTCACCTACACATGCACCACGCACTCTACAAGCGATTTGTGGCAATCTACCAGTTCACTACAGCATTCTTCCAAAATTATAGCATACTAAATGATTTTTTTTTTTCCCAAACATGTAAAATTGGTAAAAAGGTATTTACCTAGACTGTACAAGTACTTTGCATACATGGAAAGAATTTGTTTTAGCAAAGCAAATATCTGAAAACGTTAGATTCAAACCCATTTCATTACATTCAGGTAACCATGGAATCACATAAGGTTTTCTTTCTTTTCTTTTGTTTTAACACCTAGATTCTTTAATACGCGAAGGAAGCAATAACAATTTCATTAAACTAAACTACAGAACAGAAAGGCAGAGGCACCAAATTCGTACAGTTAGAAGGCCCAGGTTAATAATTTATGACAGCCAATCTAATCTTTTAGAGGCAAAGCAAGTAAAGATGATTGTACAACTGAGCTTTTTACCTATGTTTCATTAATCTCCTTGCTTGCATATATGTAAAGTGTACTGTCAGCGTGTGCCACATCCTCAGGAAAGTGAAGATGGAGCAGCTCTACCTCTGCATCCACAGAAACAGTTCCACAGCGTTTGAACTTGATCTCTTTCAATGAAAAAATTCCTCAATAGCCAATTTTACCAAGCACACGCCACTTGGCATCGTCGCCTGCACCTCTGCCCGTCCACACCTTTACCCTCTCATCCTGAAGTTCAAAGACAAACAACCTTTCCCTGCCCTCAAAGCTGTCACTCTGAAAGCCACCCATGAGCAACATTACAGCTACAGCAGGAAGTCGTTAAATAAATTAAATGCGTGCCTTAACCCATCATTTGAACCGATGTACATAAAACATATGCAACAAATAATACAATGACCCATATTAACAGCTTTATCCTAAGTTACATTTATTTGTCTGGTGTTTATATTACATTTTTTGCAGCACCTGGCAGTAATCATTAATATTACATTTAATTTGTATATTCATTACAGCATCACCCAGAAAAACAAGGTGCAGGAGTAATATGCCAAATACAAGATCTTGAAAAATTTCAACATTAATTTAATTGCACAGATTTTTTGGACGCCACGTAGACCTTTATTAGGTACCCTTATGCAATTCACTTCAACAAACAGCTTCATATAAGGGCAACTTATTTTATGCAGATAAAATACCCAAGCATAAAGACTAACAGAGAGTCCGGGAACACAGAAAATTCTCCTTTGGGTTTTGATTGGGTTTGCTTTAATCAATGTAGTTGATAATAATTAAGCCTCAAAACCCGCATGCCTAAATGACGTACTGCAATTTATTTCGATTACAGAGTTTGTTTTGTCATTTGTAGCTTGCCATTTAATAGGCAAACACAAAATCACACGTCTCCTTGGTAACAAATTGAACGCAGCTTGATATCCAAAAAAGTCTTTCTAACCCCGCCGATGGGAACAGGAGTCCCTCCTGTCCTCTCCGACCAGGGATGGCAGCTGAAGGGGCCCCCGGCTCCCACCGCCCAACAGTTCCCTTCTGGAGACAGGTAACCGTCTCCGTGTCGGTGAAGGTGACAACAAAGACTTCCCGGATGGGGTTGTCAAACACTTTTTACAGTCAGGCCGTAAAGCTGCACCGATGGATTTGTGTCTTTGTTCAGCTGCTCGAACTCCAGTGGGTTTTGGCACAACCCACACCCCAACCACGCCAAGGCTTGCACAAAGGACAATTCCCACTCTCTCACTTTTTTCCTGATACATCTGATATTAGTTGTTTGTGCTCCTGTGTAGTGAGCGATAGCTGGTGAATACCTCCCTAACTGCATTATGTGAAACTGCATCATGGAAGGAACCTGTTATTGATGGCAAAATACATTATAATGGAATTTTATAGAGATCTTATGGATTTCTTCCCCCTTCACCTACCAGCATTATTTCAGAGAGAGGTTTAAGCAAGAGTCAACCTGACTTTTGTTTTAATCTCTCAACTATGACAATATAATTAAGCTGTGAATGATATATCAAAGTGCCATACACAAAGACAAATTGACAGGAATAATTTTTACTACTCAAAAGCCTTCGGTTTCATATATCATAATATCCTGTAAAGCAAGCCCACTGACATCTGCTTGACTGTAAAAGCAATAGCTCAGTATAAACCTCAATCCATCCTTCAAACAGGCGTATGTGCTCCCTGCTTATTACTTGCACTATGTGCATTACTACAGTTGAAACCTGCACCATTCATTATTTCGTTTCTTTATTAACCGGTTACCACAAATCGGAGGGCAGAATTTGCCATATTCTTGCATGACAGTGTTTCATATGAGTGCTCTGCTTAAATTATTTTAAACGTTTTATCATCTTGACAGATATTTTGCTTCTTTTGAAGGTGTTGAAGAACAGAATTTGGCTTATCTGGTTAGGATCCAAATAGGTCCCCTCCAACGGAGGATTTCTATTCAAGCTCTTGTTTCACTTCCAGTTTTGAAGCTTTTCAGGGCTGCAGCCAATCTTAGTTCTGTACCTACAAGAATGAGAACCTCGTTTACAGCTAGGATCCTAAGGCACTACTGTAATGCAATTATCATCATCACCATCAGTATCAGCCCAATCAATCTGAGTATGTGCTTCTAATGAGTTCGTGTCTTGAGGCAGTTAATGTTCAGACTGATTTCGGGGTTTTTTTTGTTGTTAAATAACCATTCTTTGCAGCAAATAAATTGAAAGCTTTATCAAACTAAAATTAGTATTTAGAGAGCAACTATGAAAAATCTGATTATGGCAAAAAACTATGAAGAAGAGCAGATTAACCTAGCTCATTTGGGGGGTGAATTGTATTCGCTGGGTTAAGCAATATGGCTTGGCCAAGAGGCAATTTGCTTATATCTTTGGGTTCTTCAGTAGAATAAAATAATTTCCTTGAAATAAATAAATTACACAGAAAAGATTAAATACTCTCCCATACAGACCATGTGCAGAAGGAATGCATGCTATTTAAAAGGCTGGTTTGGCAAAACAGAAATTCAGGAAATTTGTTTTCTGCACATTCCTTTGCGCTTCATTACAATAAATCTCCACACCTTCCTCAGAGAATACCAGGGACAATTCTTTCTTGGCCATCAGATGCCAGAGAACTTCCAACTTCGGAAAAAAAAAAAAACAACACCAACTTAATTTGCTCTTGTCCGATAAAATACTCCGATAGAGAAGTCCCAAATGTGAATAATTACCATTCAATCATATGAACCACTCTTGTGCATACGACTGGATTTACAGTGACAGACTCATTTTCAGCTGCGTGTTTGCAAGTATTTGTATTAGAAAGCCACCATTTCAAGGCAAGCATATAAAGAAAAGTGAAGGTGAAAACTTTTTCATTATCTTAGAAGACAGCCTATTACCTATATCACTTTCTCAGATATCCATCCATCCACACCTAACGAGTCCTATGATTTAGTCAGAACACATTCATAAAGATGATTCATAGTTGTTATGCAGCCACTTGATGTTAATAGCAAAGCTGATGTCTTAAATCACAGCTGTTTCCCTATGATAGCCAAGGGGCAAAGCGACACTTTGGAAAACAGAGGAAAGAATTTATTAGGGCAACTTTACGGAAGCAACATTTACAAGAAAAATGTGAAGCAAAACATCAGGGTCAAAAGTGCTATAAGCAAATCACTAGATAGTATAAGATGCCTTATAGTAATCTGCATAACTAAGAAGTTAGTAGTTATTGGTCCTCCCTCCGCATAGGTTAATATTGCCAAAAATTTACTATATCTAGATTAAAAACTTTTATATTTAATTTTATCCATAATCTGTTCTCCGTGTTCTATAGAGATGTATAATAACCTGTATATACTTAGTAACAAGAGGCAAGTAAAGTGCCGTTATTTCCTATACTAGTAAGCATTTAACCACAACTGAAAAGAGCAAATTTTAACCAAAAAAAGTCTTATATTTAGCAGCTGAAGAGGTTTGTTTAATTACATTGAATAAGGGACAGATAATACAGTATGTTAAGAGTACCAGTACTAAGCCAGTTACAAACACCAAATGACCCAGTGTCTTCAGGAAAACTATTTACATCCTTCAATTTTAGCTTGTTAATAAGTTCTGCTGGATCACAAAGCATAGAGGATTTTACAGGGCTGAATCCTCTCTACATACACCCCACACAGATGCAATTTGATCCAGAAACACTCAATTTATGTTGACTGCAGGCTCTGGAGCTTTAAAGAATATCATAGCTTTACAGCCAGGAAGGAAGGAAGATATGAATAAATTCAGCATTACACAAAAGATAACAATTAGGCACAAAATACCCATCGGCTCTTGGAAGTCTCTTAGATTCATAGATGAAGATATGTTGCAGCATCAAACTCTGGTGAGAAATGGGTGCGTTTTTAACTAGAACCAACAATCCACGACATTTCATTTGCTTTCAGCAGGACTCCGTTTGCATTACTCATCACTATTAAAAACATCTAAATTAATCCAGCAGGATTTCTGAGAAAGCAGTGAATGAGCTGTGATTTTGCAAGGTGGTAGTCTGATTTCTGCCTCCATTCTTCTGGTCAGTAATCGTAACAACAGAAATACTGAACTCGGGTTCCCATTGCCAACCATGTGGTATTTTTAACAAGGAATGAAACGACTGCCAAACTGGAAAAAAATACAGAGATGAGAACAAGATGTGCATACACCCTAGCAAAGTGGAATAATTGCATAGATTAAGTAGGTCAACTACAGGTATGGATTTCTTTTAAGGCGATCCAAAAAAGTATGAAAAGTTGCATGTGAAGGCACGCTCCAAAACAATTCACAACTGCGAACAGGCCTGTCTTACTCAAACCAAGGGAGGCAAAACTGAAACCACCTACCCTAAGGAGCTTCCACGGGAAAGCCGGTCTTATTTTCCAACTTGCTCGCTGGAAAGCTGCTGTGGAATAACCGGAGTGACGGACGAGCGCATGTCGCACAACTACTTCTTAATGATATTTTTGTCAGGTGATTTGTAAGCAGGAGCTTGGGATTGGATAGGAAATGATCTTCTTTACAACCACCATCTAGCATTTTGCATTAGAAGAAACTGCTTTTCAAAATACACGACTGAAGCAATTCCTGCCTTCCTTGCACCTTTTTTCCAAAGTGAGCTCTGAAGTTTTCTATTAGTATTTAGATTTGCAACGTGATTTTCAACACAGAGCTAAGCCTGTGTATCCAAAATAAAAAGGTTAAAGGAGGTCAAGAACCACCCTGTTAAAAAACAAGCCTTCCATGTCACGGGGGAAGGGGAGGTTACTTTTAAAAGGAAAAAATCTCTGAGGAAGAAATTGCTGACGGCCCTTGGGGATCTGCGGATGAGTTTGGTTAGTGGGTTTTGGTGGAGGAATTAGGAAAACACATGCACACATATGCAGATTTCCTCCAGCTGCTAAATGCATATGGAGATTTTTAATTTATAGATGTTTTAACTCTTCAGGTATATCAGGAGTCTTTTAATCTTGTGAAGGTCGCATTATTTTCTTCCTAATTTTTAAAAAATAATTTTGAAAGAGAAAAGCTAGAATTGAAATCCACAAGGTTCAGGCATTTCTGGAAGTGCTGAAACACTAGGTTTATAATGAGAAAATGATGCTAATCCTAAAGAAATCTCAGGTTTTCCCCTTAACTACGCACACGGCTCAGAAAGAAGGTGCTTCAGCACACAAGTCCAATAAAGCCCCTGGAAATCTCCGTTTCCCATGCACAGGAGCATACACAAACCCACAGAGCTTGTGCCAGAACCCCAGGGAAAAGTCAGCAGAAGTCCAGACACTGGGACGTTTTGTTACAAGCAAGCGTTAATCTGCCATGCGAACCCCCGAGTGGGAAAACCCAGACTCCCGAAGGCGACCGCCCTCAGGAAAGGAGAGATATGAAAAATTCAGAGCTGGGGAAAACCTCTTGCCTCTACACTACACTCCATCATACACCACCTCGTCTCTGAAGTAAAGCTAGATAGAGACACACGCAGCTGTCACACCTTTAGCAGACTGAAAATTCGCTCTCCCCTACCTGTGAGAAGAAGCAAGGGGACATCGCTGGACACGTTATTTCTTACTTAGACTTCTGCACAGCAACGCTCGTAGGTAAACTGTTGCACCACATTGGGGTGGGAGTCTCAATATGCATGAAACTTGCATGTACTGGCAATCCTGGCTCAGAGCCTCCAGATGAATGAAGGACATGATTCTACTGATAAGAATATGTATAAAATAAAAATGTACAACTTCCCAGGGCCGTTAAGTTCTCTACTCCCTTCTCCACCCAAATATCAAAATCGACGGATATTAAGTAACTGTAAACATGGTTAGAGACCACTGCACACATTCTTCTCCTAGGCTGCTTATCTGGCCTGATCTGCAGCACTATTAGTGCAGGGAGAAAAAAAAAAAGACTGAAACAAAACAAAGCAAACTACTGAAGAACAACATGTCGTCGTAAATTAATGGAGTTTTGGGAGGATCCAAGAAAGTTCCTGAAGTATCTTCCTCCTCTTTATAATGTCATGCTTCTAATTTACTTCATTTATATTAATAAACCCTGGATTACACAACTATTAGTCTAGTTGAGAACTGCACTAAAGCTCACTAAATCTGTCTCTAATTATTATGATTAATGGTCCGAAAGGATCAGCTTCTCAAATTAACAACCTAAAGCAACTGGTATAGAATAAAGGATATTCTTCTTGGTAAACAGGGTCTTCAGTCTTTTTAGTTAATGAAATCTTGAGCAGTCCATTCAGTAACATTACATTCTAATTCACCAAAACTACCTATTTATATAGATTTGCATAGATTATGCTGCCACTATGTATTTATTTGAGATTGATTATGTTTAAATTTCACTAAAACTTACTCTAGTGCTTAGTTTAATACTGCAGAAACAGATCTTCAAGAGCTGACTACCCTGGCCCTACTGTTTTTCTCACTGCTTCCAGAGTGTACTACTCCTACTACTCCTACTATTCAACAATACTCATTTATAGAGGACAAGTTCTCCATTTAATAATTGAAGTTTGTAAAACAGACTCCTAACATTTCAAAAATTTATTGCCAAATTAAGAAATGTATATATCACCTAAAATACTTCCAGGTATTACAGTTCTCCGTTACTTCTGTGATTAGCACTCCAACGTCTGTTATTTTGCAGTGATTTTTAAAGAATATTAACGCAAGCTGATCACACAACGTAAGTTGATCATATAGTTTACAAGTGAGAGAGACTATAAGCAGAGTCTTACCAAACCCACAAAGAAAGTATCAAACATTTTTCATTTTAATACCCTTAGATTTGGGGTTCTAGATTTGCAGTTTTACCCGACAACGACTGAAGACAGTTGCTAAGTCTGAGCCAAAGCCAACTCACAAACATGATTAGAGCAAAGTAGCTGAAAATAAGATCTTCCCTCATCCTTACCATCCTCAAACCCTAAAAAAGCTTCCACCACCCCTTAAATGCAAGGCATGTAGTAAGGACCACATCTACCACATTCATTTCCAAAGAGGAAGACAATAGCTCCCCAAGCATCAAGACACAGTGCTACGGGTTAAGAGGAAAAGAAAGCCCTTCAATAACATTCAAATAAATGGCAGTTTCCTTTGCCATCTAAGACACACTGAAACTCTAGTGTCTACTCTTCTAAACAAGGATTGATAGCTCTTGCTCAGTGCATCTTCTCCAGCAGTCTTTTTT
>VYZW01055492.1:2494-15168 GCA_013401315.1 Balaeniceps rex
AATGCATTCATAATTGTAGGGTGGAAATCTAGTTACGTGACATCTCCCTTTACTTAATAAATGCTTTTTAAAATCCTTTAATAAATTAGAGATTGTTTTCTGTTCATTTCAAAACCCAATCTTTGTAATCTTTTACTGTGAAGCTGTCTCCCCAAATTGTCAAGGCACATGTGTGTGGTGTAATCATTCTCCTAATCTTTCGTGGTTGTAGTAGGACAGATCATTTAGAAGTTTTTGTCTTGTTATTTGTGACATTACTCTGAGGAACTGAAGGAAGTGGCTTGTCCTCTACTGCTGATCAGGAGAAGCAGAGAGGGTTGAAGCTGTATTTTGTTAAGGGGATCATCTTTCACCCTGAACGTACAGCCTAAAATAGGCCTGCAGTTTACACAGATGATTTTTTGAACAACGGTGAAAATCAAGCAGCTTCTTATCTGGGCATGTGTGAGTATATATAGAAACAGAATACAGGGAGTTACTGCACTGATGAACCTGCCTGTGCTGTTGAAGTTGTGAAAGGGAGAGCAAAACAACAACTGCAGTATTACAGTAGTCTCAGCTTCAACTGCAACAATTGTGATGTATTCCATCTCCTCCCAGAAGAATGGTGAATAGTTTCTATATCAGTAACTTGATCACATAAATCAGAACTAATGAGTCAAAGTGTTTTTGGTTAGTCTCGATGGAGAAGATTTTGGCTGAAATGGAGCTAGTGGCGAAAGCCTCAGGAAAAAGGTCAAATCCGCAGTGAAGAAGGTCAAAGTCCCCTGAGAAGTTTTGAGCATAACTACATTAACATCCTTCCTACAGTTAACAAGATATATACTGATCCTTTGTAACATGTTTTTTTCCATACTTACCTTTGGATTTAAGAACTAGTGCAGGCAGACAAGAGGTGTATCAGTCGGTTGAACCATATGCTTTTGGAGAGATTAAATGGGTGTTCTGCCATGAACGAGCATACATAGGTGTTTGTCTTATAAGCTGATGTCTACGGGGAAGGAGTTGGTTCTTAGAACAGCTAGATATTGGGGAACACCTCAAATTACAGTTACAAACTATAGTATTGTTTGGGATACTAAATTTCCTCTCCTGAAATGACTGCTGTCTGTATAGGACACCAGCTGGACTGATGCATGGTCCTGCCATTCTTCTGTTACAGCATGTCAGCAGGCCAGTCATAAACACACAGAAATGGATTTCTTTTCTCAGAAATACTGAGCCCATTGTTGGACAGTAATGGGCAGTGACAGGTTAAAGACCATCTCTCTGTGACAGTTGGAAATAAATTGTAGGGAGGTGCTCATCTTTTTCAGGCTGGAAAAAAAAATCTGCAAGAAAAAGCTTCTGGAGGTTAATGCCTGGTTCTGCTAGGGGGTTCAATGTATTTGGTCTTGTTTTGTAAGCTTTTATGTTTCAATAATGACATGTACGGTCAGTTATGATCCTAGTTCTTTCCTAGGCAGGTGAAATGAATACACCCGGCTTTCCTAGTGTAATAGGCTAGTTTTTGTGGGGATGGGGTCTCTCTCTCCATCTTTTGCCTAAATATTTAACTAGAAGTTATGCTTTTGCCAGTTTTTAGTCATTTTATTGAAGAAGGATCTCAAATATTCTTTTAGGTTCTGTTCTGGACAATTGCCTAGTATTCAATATTTTATGCAAATATTGGTGGTTGTTCTTGTATACATGTTTTTTTCTTCTTCTTCTTCAGGAAAAGTTGGACATAGGAACAAGAAAAGAGGTGGATGGAATGGGAGCACCTGAAATAAAATATGGGGATTCTATATGCTTCATACAACATGTAGATACAGGCTTATGGCTCACGTACCAGTCTGCTGATGCAAAGTCTGTAAGAATGGGTTCTCTGCAGCGGAAGGTAAGACTGTAAATGGGAATGCTTTTCATTCAGTCACAGCCTCATAGGGAGGGGGGAGGGGAACTGGAAGGAACTACAGGAGACAGCTAATTTCTGGGTTTCAAATATTTTAAGCATGTCTTTGTTTCATTGTGAAAGGTTTCTTTTTAGTCACATATTGAGAAGTTACGTGATGTACTGAATTCTTAAACTGAAAGCCAAACAAAGTGCACATGTTAGCCTATAGACATTAACCCACAAACATTAATAAATCTGGATATACTTGATGTCAAACTAAAATATTAGTAATAGCCTGTAGAATATGCTAAAATTCCCTTCTTCAAGTTGCTGTAGTTTGGATTGAGGAGACTTTTAGTTCAAAGTCTTTTCTTTCCATGTTGTGAGCTGGAACTTCTGGGCTGGAATGTTCGGGTCTTGAGCCTTGAGGGGTTTCTTCTTTTAAAGAATAATGATGGCCAAGCAGAATGCTAGCTCAGCATAATAAAGTAGGAAAAAGATTCTTCTACAATTTAACGCATCTTCCAGAAGCTACATTTGTGTTAGGGTTTATTGTAAATGTATAACTTTGCAGGAAATTATTTCTTAGCAAGGAAAAAATGTTTTGGCCTTCTTTTAAAAAATAAAATAAAATAAAATGTGATGTTTATCCACACTGTAGTATTTTCTGTGACTGTTTTACATGCCAGAACTACAAAGCTAGAGCAACATCTGGTATACTTGGAAGGTCATGCCTTATAATTTTATATATGTATATAAAATTTGTCTGTACCATATATGTGTATGTATTCACACACATATATATTCTATAAATATTTTATATAAAAGTAATATATATTTAGGAAACAGTGTTTATATACATGTAAAATTTTAGTAATTACAATACTAATATAATTAATAATTATAATAATTGTAATACTTAAATAATTCTAAAATAATCAAAATAAGATACATTACTGAATAATTTAGTAATGTAAGTAATACAAATAGTTTGTGTGTGTGTATGAAAAAAACATTTTTACACAAAAGAGTTTAAAATATCTATGTAGATTGGATTGAATACCTTCAGAGCCATGATAACTAAACATGAAAAACTGTAAGTTACCAGTAGTGACTCAAGACATAGTCAGAAAAGAAGGCCAGTAATGTCCTTGGAAATCAGGACCAGTAAAGAACACCTGTTTTGATCTTGTCTGTACTTAAGGGATCTGCTGCTGTGTAAGGGATCTATTTTTAAGGTTGACAAAAACAAACAACAAACAAAAATCCTTAGACTTTTGATTTTTTAATTATTTTTTAATAAAGTATATTGTTTACAGAAGCTGTGGCTTTGAGATTATTATGGCACTGAACCTGCTGGCTGAGTACAAGTGTGTCCTTGGACACGAGGAAGTAAAACATGGGATTATCTGTTTTTAATTAAATGCTTTTTTTTTGTATGTGACTTCATCATTTCCTAGCCTGCCTTACTATGTGAGTTTTCATACTTATTTGTGAATAATGTTTCATTTTGCAGTGACTGCTTTTTATTTTTGTATTGCAGGCAATAATGCACCATGAAGGTCACATGGATGATGGTTTAACATTGTCCAGATCTCAGAATGAAGAATCCCGTACAGCACGTGTCATCCGTAGTACAGTCTTCCTTTTCAACAGGTTTATAAGGTGTGCATTTAAAATGATCTTTTCATCCCTTTTCTTTCTTTTTCCTCTTTTGTTTTATTCAAAATGACCATTAACACAACAGTGAACAGTTTAGCCCTCAGAAAAAACAGATGAATGCTTCTTAAACCAGACTTTATGCCAATTCTTTATGTGTTATCAGCTGAGACGTACCTTGAGAGGTATTGGTCGGTTTCTTTTCTCTATCTTCTAATATTACTTCATTGTTCAACCTTGATTTGAATGCATAAACATACAGAAAATGCAAACAAACCATAAAAGAGAGATTTTTTCCTTGCCAAAATTTGCTGTAAGTCATGCAGTGCATCTTTTAGCATGTACATCTTTTCTAAGTACGGTTTTTAAGAGTGCTCTTCCTTGAAAAACCTGGAAGGAGATAACTGTATAACTACAAACTTGTAAAAGACAAAAATATGCTGAAGAAGTTCATAGTCTAAAGGAAAAGTTTTTCATAAAAGTATGAAATTGCACCTTCTTTCTACCCTCCCATTACACTTTCCTTATTTGTTCCCTTTTAATCCTACTTGTTTCTTTCATATTTTGCAACATATAAAATGTTTTATTTTATAGTATTTTAGCCATTTAAAAATACTGCCAGATTTATGCAATTTGCATTTATCTTCCTACTCCAAATGTCCTCCTAAGTAACACTGATAAAATGCTAATTCTGAAATGTTTGTGACTTCAGTATTGATGAAAGGTCCCTCTCATCAGTGTAGCTGGCATTAGAAAAAGGATGATCTGCAATAAGACTATATGGAATGATAAGAATTTCATAGGAACTCATTTGTCACAAGAGAAGACAATGTGGGAGATGGTGACCTGAAGCAACCATGTCCTAAATCAGTGCACAGTCGAAGACATAGACATGTCAATTTGTTGAAAAACATTTACCCAGGTACTTAAATAATAGCAGAGAAAAACGCCTGTCAGGAGAATTGCCTACTGCATGACATTTAAAATACAAAAGAAATGCAAGCCCTAGGTCACTTTGTAAATAATACATTTTCTTAGAAGCTTCTAAGAATGCCATAAAAGATAAGGACAGAGAAAGGCAATTTAATGATAAGGCTTCACAAATCAAGGTACTGCTAAATTACAGTGGAGATTTTTGCAGAGTGCACAGGGAGTCCAAGGTAGTGTTTAACAATTTAGTTTTGGCAGGATGTTACTCTAAGAAGAAAAAGCTGAATTGGAGAGGATCCAGATTATTCTCATAAGCGTGTGCCCCAGTTCTTTCCCACGAAGTCAGTAGAAAAATTGCACTTCAGATAACGTGCTCACAATAAAAATTAAGTTTTAAAGATAACATTTGTAGCTATCTTTTTGAAACATTGCCTTATTTATTCTAATAGATTTTTATTCTTCAGCAGTAAATATTCCTACTAAATTCATGCTTCCTAAATTTAGAAGCCCTAGTTCACCATTTGAGATGGAAATACCGAGTGACATGCCAGTTAAAAAAACCAAACCAAACCAAAACCCCAAAACAACCAACGAAACAACAACCATCCCCCCTCCCCCTCAATCCTTACCAGTGTTGTCTTAATCCAGCAAAAAGCAGAGTATAAAATGGGGCTTCTGCTCTATATCGTGGCCTGAAGAGGAATCCTGGGAGTAAGCAGGGTGCTGTGCAGCTTGGGAGAGAGGACTGGCGAGGATGGTCATGGGTCAGATTGGTGGTCACCTTTGGTGCCTCTGACAAAAGAAAAGAGGGAGATGAGCACCGGGCAGGGAGGGTGCCCATGTGGGCATGGCAGGCTCCTCTGCCAGCTGAAGCTCAGTGGTCTTTAGGTAGGCATAAATGGAGCACCGGTGAAAACAAAAAGGACCTCTTTGCTACATAGCTGGGTTTTATTAAAAAATATGCTAGCAAAAAAACCTTTTTACAATGGCAGAATTGAGAATGAGTCAAAAGAGAAATCATGAGTGTCAAATAAGACCACTCCTCCTGCTCTCTCCCCCTGCGTACCACCAGGGTGGGCCCTTCCCTTCAGGGCTGCTCCTCTCCCAGCGCTTCGGGGCCCTGGCTGGCTGCTGCAGAGTTTCAGGATACTCCGTATCTTTACCTCCTCCCTGAGGATGGGTGCTATGTTCACAGGCCCTCAGCATCCCTGGTTTCTCTGTGCCTCATGGCCCCTGCTGCTCCTTCCAGAAGGTTCTGGCGGGCCTCCTGCAGCCCCTGGCTGGGGCAGCCCCCCTGCCCACCACTGCCTTCCTGAGGGGAGCCAGGGAGTGCAAGGGAAAACCCTCGCCTTCCACTTGCTGCATGGTGCTGGTGAGGTCTCAGCTGCAACAGCTGCGTTTCAAGAAAGGTGAGGTTTGAATGGAGGAGAAAGGTATATCAGAGGTCTGGAAAGCACAGCACTGAGTAAAAAATTGGATTATGGGGTTTGTTGGGGATTCAGCTAAGCAAGGGGCAGGATGAGATGAGAAGGGTCTGCCCCCCACTTCTAGGAGACGATGGTCATAGACTACAGCAAGGCCAAGCTTGAATTGTATATCAGGGAAGCAAAAAGGCTAATGAAGTGCTGGGACAGAGTGCGTGGAAGAGCTGCATCTTCCAGCACTGAAGATGGCTTACAAACGGGTTAGAGACACGCTTGAGAGCCTGTATAGACTAGCTGGGCCCTGTTTGGCACCATAGGACTGGTTCTTTGACTTCTGTCCATTCCAGCCTTGTGATGCTTTGAACAGGTTTACAATAACTTATCTTCATCCTTTGGTCTGCCTCTGGTACTGCTAAATGCATAGGTAGAATGTGTTTTCTGGATTTAAAAAAAATTTAAGGGAAACAATATTTTTGATGCTTCCAGTTTATGTTTGGGAAGGGAGGGTGGATCATTAAGTGGAGAATGGGGCAGACATAAATCATTGTTGAGAAGTTATGTAGCTGACAGAAAATGAATTGGCATTCAAACAAAGTTTGCTTTGAAACCAATGAAGAGTTTAAACAATAAAAAAAAAATTATTTTCCAATACTCAGGAGACTTTGCATCTTCTTGTAGGGGCCTTGATGCTCTCAGCAAGAAAGTGAAGTCTTCCACTGTCGATTTGCCTATCGAGTCAGTCAGTCTGAGCCTTCAGGACTTGATTGGCTACTTTCACCCCCCTGATGAACATTTGGAGCACGAAGACAAACAAAACAGGCTCCGAGCACTGAAGAATCGCCAGAACCTCTTCCAGGAAGAGGTACTTCTCTCAGTTTTACTCCTGATTTTCCTCCATGTTGTCTGCAAGTATTCTCTCGCAGTATCTGTAGTGTTGATATCTAATCTGGAGTATGTTTGCAGTGGTTTTTTTTGTCCTGTAAGAGTCAAACTATTTGCTACATTTATAATCTCTTTAGATCCGTTGCTTTTCTTGTATATTTAAAGAAATACATTTAAAGACTTACTTTCTTTTCCTTTTTTTTTTAAATTAGATATTAATATGAGCTTGTGCCCTGAATTCTAACCATAATTTACTCCTTATGTGTGAATTAGTTTCTTCTGTTATAGTTTAGTCTCTTGATGCAGAAGGGTGTTTTGGTTTAAGTGTGCTTTAAGTAATTTTTTTAATATTGTCTATTATTTCTCTGATAGTGATAGCTGCCTATAATTAGTCAGATGCCTAAATGCCCTCTAGAATAGAAACTTGCCTAAGATTATGTCTGGATTACTGTTTATTTTTTGGTTTATTTTGAGTGTGCTAAATGGTAAATGCTTATTATCACAGTCAAGGAAAACTTTTCCATAGGGATTGCTGGTTTGACTCCACTTGTCTGACTTGTGTATATTCTTGTGTTTTGCATATTCTGCCTTTCATGTTTTGTTTTTCTTAGATTTCTGAAAATCTTATGTGTTTGCACCTAAACAATACTTTTTTTTTTCTCTGACAATCTGAACCTTTCCATTTTTTAGGGTATGATCAACCTTGTTCTTGAATGTATTGATCGCTTGAATGTATACAGCAGTGCAGCACATTTTGCAGATGTAGCTGGGAAGGAAGCTGGAGAAGCATGGAAATCTATTCTGAATTCTTTGTATGAATTACTAGGTAAGACATATTATGGGTTACTTGGATTGTTTTAGCTCAAAATAATACTCAGATGAAAAACATGTACCTGTTTCAGTGTAGAAGACTTTCCACTGTGTAGAAATTTAGGATACAAATTAAACAAGATTTTTGCATTTCCAGGTCCTTGCATGTGGTTAGGAATAAAACACACTGAAAATACTGAAATAATGTGATTTTTCTAATAATAGTTATTATGATAAATAACATGTTTCTGACTTCAATTAAATGAATGATTGCTTTTTCATATCATCGTATTGCTGATGTATACTGCCCAAAAATGCGTGGAAAAAAAAAATATGTGAGTATGTCATTCCTGTGTTAAGGAGCCATGACATTGTGGTCAGTTTTGTAGAAGTCTATGATTTTTCACATGTCTGGCTGCAGAACTGCAACATAAATCTAAAGACCGCTGTTATTAGTCAGTAATGACCAGTGACTCCAGCATTATATGAGGATACAGTGTGCCATGGAAAGGTACACTCTTCTAGATGCAGTATATCATGAAGTTCTTGTCTACCTGCAGTCACTGAAAATCTCATAATAGCTTCTGTAAGTGCCTATGTGTTGGTGTCCTGGTCAAATTTCCATTTAGGTAGTAGCATTTAATTGCCTGATTTGTTTGCTCACCAATTTGAATTGCATTTATTATTTATGTTCTACTGTGACTCATTATATAGGGTTATTAATCCACTACTATAGCTGCCTGCATATTCACTCCTGCTGAGTTGTTAATTGTCTCCAAAAGGAAACTTTACTGCCTAAGAGACCAATTCCTTGCTCCTCTGTCATGAGGTTTTCTCAGTGCCATAAGTAAGCCTAAATAACAATGTTAGCATTGACCTTAAGTGACTCAGGACAGTAATGTGTCCCTGTCATCAAGCAGTCCTTTGTGCAGGCTGCATACGTGTGCCTATGCTGCTTTCTTTCTGTTACACACCAGCTCTAATGTGAGGGCCTGCTTGCCTTTGAACTTGCACGTGTTTTGTCAAAAGCTTGAGTTTGGACAAAGTCCTCATGCAGGATTGTTACCTTACTTTCCAGTAAAACGTAAAGCACTTTATGTATCATTTATACTCATAAAATCTCACTCCTGAGAAATTTGGTATTGAAAAGGTATACAAGTAATGCTATGTTATACATCAATTCCATTAAAAACTCCACAACTGAATACTGAGTTTGTAAAGTGAAGTGAGTCAAGTGGTTAGGAAGTGCCCAGTTGAACGTAGTTTGTATAGTATGGCTCTTTTGTGAGTATGCATTGTGAAACATGATCACATACTAGTTTTTCTATGGGACCCATTCCTTATTTAGTGCTCATTTATTACTGGTACTTACAATATTTAGTTTTCTCTTTGCTACTCAGTGGGTGGCATTGATCCTTATTTATTGTGAGCCTTTTAATTCATGTTTGGAAAACGAAGCTATTATCTTGGAGTTCTTTTGTGCCATTTATGATTAGTGATCTGAATAAGTAGAACTATTAATAAGTGTTCTGTTGGAAACTTCTGTAATAAGGCAAATAGAAAGTATTGTCTCCCGTTCACTCAGAGGAACAGATGCAGAGAGAAATTTAGGTAAAAAGACTCTACCAATGCTAGTTCCCAAATTAAGATCTGTGGGATCTGACCTTTTTTCAGAATATTCAGCAGTATTTTGTGTGTGCAAGGCATACTGCAAACTTGCATTCCTCTGAATTCAGAGGCACGGAAAACAAAATTTTAATGGCATGCCTCGCTTCATGTAAACTCTCCTTGCTACTCAACAGCAAAGTGAGGCAACTGAGACAGCAGTTCTGTACATAGTACCGTTACAAAGCTTTTCCATAGTCAAAGTAGGTCCATCATCTTGTGCTGTTGAAGAAGAAAATAATCTTGGAGTGAAAAAAAGGATAGCCAAAATATGGTGCGCAGCCTTCGATAAAACCAGTGAGGTGCTTCTCTCTGGCCCACTACTTTTTCTGTCAGAGGAAATAGAAGTTGACGCAGTAAATATCATTGAGACAACCAGAAACCCTCTCCTTTGTTCTGAAAAATCATGGAAAGAGCTAGCTGAACAGTGGCTGCTGTCACCATTCTTGTCACAGGCTGTTAGACTACAAGGCAGTTCCTGTGGCTGTGATTCTGGTTGAGGAGTTGCTGAGATCTACCATCTCTATGTAGCTGAAGATTGTAGCATGATGCATATGCACAGGTTGGAAGGGTGACCAAAAGTGGCATTGCCTAACATTGGATTTCTAGATTTTATGTACATTATAAGGTAATTTTAATGTTTTTGATTTCCATGGTTTTTATAGTTGTAAGCTAAATACACCCTCTATACACTTCTCTCCAGTTCTGTAACTTGCAGCATAGTGACAAGTGAGTCAGCCAGCACGTGGGTCAAAAACAGGACTGGAACTTCAGATACATCAGTCTGCTTTGGTTTCAGCTAACAGTAATTTGTAACAATGGTACGCTGTTGTCCTTTGTATTGTAATTCTATATGAAGAACTGCTTCAGAGGCAGATGGGATTTTTTGCTGGTGGATTTATGATGGAGATATTTTATGACTTGGGAACGTGAATTATATTGTAGGTTCTTGAGTGGAGTGTACAGATCCTTTCCCTCTTTTTTTTTTTTCCCTAGTGTCTTATGTTTTTCAAACTGGTATCGGCTTTTCTGGTATTTGTTTGCATGTTACAGCTCCATTCTTCACTTACCTTTGCCAATGTCTGTCTACCTTCAGAACACTATGGGCCGTTATAGAAAATGAAGAAAATATTTCTTGCTGTTTTAACTATATTTCAACAAAACAAAACAACCCCGTATAGCTTTGGCTATCTTCACGCTTGGAAGCTACCAGATTGTTTAGTCTGAATTTTTTGAAGGTAGCTCAACCATTGGCAGGCAGAAAGGGTAGCAAATTTTATCTTTAACAGTTAAAATTTGGAAAAGATGCATGAAACTAAGCTTTCACAGTGAAAATGATACTAAATCTTAGTATCATCAAGTATATGAGCTTCTCATCACGCCAGTATTACTGTTATGTTTTCCCTCACTCTGCTTCTCTCTTTACTTACCCTAATGCGTGAATGAATGCTTGAAAATGTGACATTATGTAATGTGATTTTTAGGGATGTCTGCTTTTCCAACCCTGAGATAAAAAGATCATGTAGAAGGAACACTGGTAAAATTAATTTTTACATCTTAATCTATCTTTCAGCTCATAATGCCCACTAAGTAAAGTGAATCTACTTTAGGCTTTTTTTAAAGGTGATTATTTCATGTATACTAATGGTAGTTGAGTTATTAAGAATCAATTAAAGAAGTTATGGCAGGAATTATAAACATTTAAAAGTATCTAGACTGGGTCCAGAGAGTTTAATGTGTCAATGAAATCAACTGATGACCTTCTAGAGCATAGATGACAGAGTATAAAAGTCTGTGGTTGGGTTATTCATAGATGTTGAGGAGTGTTGAAGTTTTTGTAATGGTTTAGTTTGTTTTCTCTCTTCTACATTAAGCACAGCTCAGATAGACTGGAGAAAGTAGTGGCTTCATTGCTGAATCATTTCTGTAGAAGTCTGAAATTTCCAATTGACCAGGCNTCTGGCTATAATGAATTTGTACATTGCTCTGTTCTGAATAATGCTGGAGCTGTACTGTAATTGCATGGATGACAAATGGATATTGCTTGTTCAGTCTTGCTTCAGCAAATAGTACTTTGGTTTTGAGTCTGCACATAAATAAAAGTAAACTGTGATGCCACAATTCATGGCTTTTGTCATATCATTGACATCGTGATATATTTCACTGTGACGAGAATGGAGGCATTTACAGACTTTGAGTTGAGACTGGATACTACCGCACATAAAAATTGTAGATCATCTAGTCCAACCACCCTCATTGTAAAAAGTTCCTTCCTTATATCTGATCTAAACCTACCCTCTTTCAATTTAAAATTATTGCCATATATCTACTAAGGCATCTGTCTTTCTTCTGTTACAAATACATACAATCACTCTGAGCTTGTATTTGATCGTTTTGTATCACCAAAGGTGTGCAAGAGTCTATGTAATTATGTCACTTTAATATCTGACTGACCACATCCTGTTTTTGATTTTTATTTCTTTAAAACTGGATGCTAGTCTTGTTCAGAGTAGTGGGCAATAAAAGAAGCAACTGTTGAATATTATTTTTTGTTTTCAGTGTTAAGTGGCTGTGTGCGTCATTTAATGTTAACAGCTTTAACCACTGAATATTAACCATTCACAGACTTCTGCTTAGCTGTGGTTATGAAACCATCTGTGTCTTATTACTTTTAATGAAGTTAAATTTACTGATGTCATGTTAAGCAGTAAACTGTTACTGTCTTCATTTTATGTTCATACCTGAAACACAGTGAGATAATGTGGCTTGCTTATAATCAATAAAAAAGTCACTTACAGAAACAGGTGTTCCTTAGTTCTAATTGGTGTCTTTTAACAAGATGCTCCTCCTCTTATGATTCCCAAGTATTTTTGAATAACTATGGTCATGATTAATTAACTATGTAAGATTTCAGGGTATAGATTTGAAATCATATAATACAGCAAGAGAATTTTTTTTTGTGTTGTGCTTGTTAGGGGTTAGGTTTTGGTTTGGGGTGTTTTGTTTTTTGTTTGGTTGGTTTGTTTGGGGTTTTTTGTTGGTTTGGTTTTGGCTACGAAGCAATTGGATTTTGGTCTCTTTCCTCATGATATGAAACTCTCAGTGCAGTGACTTGTTTGCATCTAACTGCAAGATTGCTTTTCCACTCTGCAGATACAGTTTCATGTTTATGTCATGAGTCTGTAAATTTAAATTTTTATAAATGAAGCAGCATAAAAACATAGTTACAATATAATATAGGGAATTTCTGCAACAATAAAACATAGATTTGAAGAAGCCATTGCTTCTTAGCAGGACCAACAGTCTCTGCTGCTGAAAATAACCATAGAAATTTCAGGTTGAAATATTTTGTTGGCAGAATTGGAAAACAATCTTAAGAAAAGCAGTTTGCACTGTTCCACACACCAGACAGAAATGTTAGTGCCCCA
>VYZW01055492.1:15762-37387 GCA_013401315.1 Balaeniceps rex
TTTAAATTTAAATCAAGAACATCAATAATTAAAGATTAAGAATCTATCTTACTGGGTCCTTCCTGGAAAGACAAGACAGGGATTGTTTTAATTTAAATGGACTTATAACTGTGATTCCCCCTCCCCTCCTTCTCTCTCTCTTTTTTCAATAGCGGCTCTGATTCGAGGGAATCGTAAAAACTGTGCTCAATTTTCTGGATCTCTTGATTGGTTGATCAGCAGATTAGAAAGACTGGAAGCCTCTTCTGGTATGCTTTTTAGTATTTTAACTTCCTTATTTGATCAGTTTTTCATTCTTTAAAATCGGTGATGTACTTGTTCAGTCTAATAATCATGAAGTTCTTCCTATGAGAGAATAAATTATTTTAATAAGGTGAGATTTATATTTGTAACATTTTTACATCTTGATTTCAGTTGCAGTTCTACCTTAATTTCTGACAGTCTTTCCTTTTCCTTGGCCAATTGGTTGTAATGCTATCTTTTAATTCAGGCAAACAAAGCATTTGGCAAAATGTTGTTTTTCAGTTGTATTAAGTTGCTTTCTCTCTAATTCTAGTACCTTCCCTTCCCTTCTCTTTGGAAGTCTGCATGTTTTTCAGGATTTGCATCAAACTAAATATAATTATAAAGCATATGGAATGGATATAATTTGTCTCTCCTTGAAGGACTATAGTGGTAATGTAGGGAAGTTCATGTATTCTACTTGAGTATGTGTAATATATGGGTCTTCAGAAAATACCTGTATGTTTGCATGTAACAGTTGTTACCTCCTTAATACATACACATCCCCTTTTTAATCACCTCTCTCATTCCTGAGTTCTGAACTTCAGATGGAAGTTAACAAGAAGGAGCATGCCTGAAACACACTTATGATTTGAGAATCTGGGAATTCTGTCTCACTTCAGACACAAATTCTTTAAGCTAGCTTATTTATTTTCTTTGTCATTACCTAATGTCTTGTCTTCCTCCTGAACCACTATGTTAACCCCTTAGTGTCTATGAGATGCAATTAGTCTCTGTTGCTCAAAGTGAAAGTAAATGATGTTATGCTGAGCTTACTGTACTTCTCACTGAAATGGTGATCCTGGATTCTGTTTCCTCGGAAGCAATCTGTTCTCTGTAAACCTACTCTGCCAACCAAATACATTGTATTTTTATGTTTTCAGTGGACTTTTTAAAAAAAATATTGCAAGTAAACTTGATCAAAAAATCTCTTTGGACTATATTGGAAAAATATACTTTTTGAGCAGAATAAGAAATAAGTAATGTGAACACTGCATATTAGATGAATGTAAATAATATCTTAAGAATTTCTCTTGGTGATATATGATTCCTATTGGTATTGACAGCTTGCTACTCTGTACCTCTTTACTGTCTTAAATGTAGTTACTTAACATGATTGTAGTCTATAACAGGACCTTAAAGGTGGTTATCTGGATGAACACATTTGGCATGTATTGGTTCTGGACTCTTAAGACTGATTTTTGACTCTTTCAAGCATGCTTTTCATGATGGTGATTACATAAAGATCAAAAAACAAAGTAATGCTGTTGGTAAGAAATGTCACTGCAGCCTGATTTCCCCCCCCCCCGCCTTGTTTTTCAAGATCAGTAAAAATATTTATTGGAATAAAAAAACATGCGTAGTGTAAGGCCAGTGTTCTAAATTTTATTCTTACCAATGTAATACTTCTTGAGTTCTACAGGTTACAGCAGTAACTGAAAACATGGATCTGACGTGGTGAGATCTTTTAATATCTGATTTGCCAATTAAGTGAATCATAGGACATAAGAATAAAGAAATTATGAAAAAGGTGAAATAAGACAAACATTAAGAGCTCCTTACAGAAAGCTTTATTTCTCACATGCACTGGATAGAAAAGTTAAACAACAAGCAGGAGCTCAAAGTCTAAATTAAGCTCTTATGCCTGATAAGTGATTTGCCTTGCAAATTATTCTCCCCTGTAACTAAAAGTGAAGAGGGAAATATATAAATAAAAATAATACAAATTGGAGAAGTTGTACATGTAATGCTCAGTAACGTTAACATATGAAATAATAACACCGTAAAAGCAATTTGTGTTTGAGACATTTCAACTTTTTATATAGGTCATTAACATAATCTAGAAGCATATATTTTTTTTGCCATTTTACAGATCTTAAGTTGCACTACTAGGAGAAACCACTAAATGTTTGTAAGAAATGTATTTGGAGTATACCTTCTAGTATAGAAGTTGGGAAAATTCTATGTTTTAAGTCAATAATGAGTAAAAAATAGTCCTGTGGAGAGAAGAATTGTAAGCAACCAAGAAGCTAAAGACAATTTTGTAATGCTTGTGGTACCAAAGGCAATCTCAATTTCAACAGTTTCATTTTTTAAATGAAAGTTAATGTTAATATACTTCTAATTTATACTTTTTCTTTGTAATTTGAATATAAGAACATTGCAGTATAAAGATTTGTGATGTCCTGTATGTTTTGTATTAATCTTCAATGCTCAGAATTGTAGTCCAACTGACTTAATAGAACCTCTTGTATTAAATGTAATAATAGTTTTACTGTAATACCAGATAGAGACTTGTCTTAACCTGTCTCTTTTTTTATTGCCTGGTTCTAGCTACTGTACTTGATATCCCTTGTCTGATGTTCTTTGATCTTCTGTTTCTGGTTCATGTTTATCTTTTCACAGTAAGTGTAGGTATCAAGGTGGATTATTAATAGCACACGGAAGGTATTTTGAATCCACTGCAGAAGAGCAACAGATTTGAAAAATATTCAATGTGTAGTGATTGCTGTGTTTTAAATTTTTATTGTCTGTTTTTTCATCTCTCTGTAGTTCATGTGGGCTTAGCTTTGTCATTACTATTAATACATATAATTTCTCCTCCCTCCCCTCTTCTGTTCTCTGCTCACCCAGCTGGAGCTGTTTCAGAGTTACAGACTAAGAGATGTTTTCCAGTTGCAGTTGTAACTGGTTTGCGTTATATATAGTATTTGTTATGGTTTTGTTGGATGATGGCCTCTTGAGAGTCTTTCAAGCCTTATTTTCTGTAATTATGCTACACTAAGTTCAAAAGGCAGGAAGGTTTGTAGTCAGACCAATGGGCAGGATAGTTACAACAACAGTGAGAACAATGTAACATACCTTTCCGGTTACGTATTTGTAGTTTATTCCCATCACATTGTTGTTTTAGTGTTGTGTGTTGTTTCATAAGCTGGAAGGAACATAATAATCTTCCTTTCAGTAATGATTTTTCATTGATACAGAGTCGTCCTCAGGAATTAAAATTTCCTTTCCCATCCTGTTCTTCCTACTCCTGAATCATACTTCTGCCACAGATAGGTGTGTCCTTGGATTCATTGACATCTTAAGGGAAGAATTCCAGGAAGGGAAGATGTTCCCCATTGTAAAAATTCTTTGGTTTGTATTGGACTGGTAGACATTTGAAAAGAAATGTCACAGGCATAACAGAGTTATTCTCATCAGCCTTTTACTGCGGCATTAATACATGAGAAATATCCTGCTGTCGCTGAATATCCCAAGTAAAAATTGGAGTTGTCTCAGCCGCAGATCACCATTTGGCATATATTATCAAATTTCTTACCTCAGTAGTCTTCAAAGGATCATCAGCAGCCATAAGAACAGATGTGTCCTGTAGTAAACAAGGTGAATAAGGTGTTTGTGTTCCCTCAGCTTTGTCATTAAACATTGATGTGCATTTTGTTTATTTGCCATAAATCTGTTCCTGAGATGAACTGACCAACAACACGGGAAAATATTGTCAAATGTCAGTGGTAGGAGTGTTCTCCCTCTCAGAGCAAAGGGTGAATTGCCATGGCGTTCACTAGCTGATTGGCAAGCTCTGCAGTGGGTAATTGCAGTTGCAAAGAGCAGTCATATATGGATGCTTCTCCTCTTGGAAGTTTTTTCCTTTGTCAACTCTTGGGGCAAGCAGATCATTTAGAAGTCAGTTATTCTTCTCTTCGGGTATAGAGATTTTGAGGCGTTTGCCGTGTAAGCCCCTCTGGTCAGCAATGTTTCATAGAAGTATTCTTGCAGCATTTTGTTTCATGTTTTTGCTGCAGAACTATGGCTTTAGTGTGGGAGACCTGTTTTACTGTGCTATTTCTTCCTACTCCTGGCATGCACCTAATCTGTTTCAGCTGTGGTATGTTTATGCTCTGAATCATTCAGCTGCTCAAGATGTGAGGCAACAGGAGCATATGAGGCTAAATCTGTATCACTACTTTAGTTCTCAGCTGGTGTTAACGTTTAGCTGCTCATAGCACTGGTGTCTAGTTAGTGATTTGCTGATCATCCTATCACTGTAGCTAGTATATTAGGTGTAGAGATCCTAACCAAATAGATGTCATAACTGAACATTCATGTTAGTTTACATTGTTGTTAAGGAAGCCTGCTCTGCAGATGCTGTCATCTTCTTGCTTTCATGAACATTTGAGTAACAGAGAATTTAAACTGAAATAAGCATTTTAAAAATGGCAAAATCACAGGCTAGATCTTTCCTCCTCTACAGTCCACCTTTGGTATGAGAGCAGTCATCTAAGGAGAATGTTCTCACAATTATGCAGTTGCATGGGATTTGACTGCAAACTTCTTAATTTCAATGTATTTCCCCAGTTGTTCACGGTGAAATTATTTCCTAAGAGACCTAATTCTACATCTGAAACTCTCAGGGCTAGGATTTTCATAAATAATGCAAAATTTTGTGCTCAACCTTTGGAAGTTCAATATGAAATTTGTTACAACAGCTCTAAAAATGCTGTGTTACATGGTTTCTGTTATGTATGTATTTTTAAAAATTAAGGTAAAAATAAGGCTTGAAAATTAAAACCTAGATGTTTATGATATTATAGTAAGGTATGAGATGAATTCTGTAAACTGTGAAGTAATCTGACATTGTAGTCATACTGCATAATGAACCTTGTGACATGCTGCAAAAATTTTAAAGGTACTAATATTTGCAATGCTCGTTTGTCCTGAGCTTTCTTCTAGGAATTAGGCCACTTGAACTCCTTCCCCATATGTTCTGGTAACATAACTTCTATGTTGCCTCCAAAACTGATTTTGTAATTAAGACTTTTTCTGGTTTTGAGGGAGTCAGTTATACAAGATGCTAATTATGCTGTGTTTTAGTTATCTTGAGAGGCACAGTAGGTTTAGCTTTTAGTATGTAAATGTGCTCTTGTTGTTTTATGTGGGATGCTTGCTTGCCAGATTTTAAGCTTTATATGGCTTCATTGGGGTGAGGATATTCACTGTTTAAGTGGTAGTTCTGCAGTAGGGAGAAATACTGGATTATATTACACCTTTTAAATAAGAATACATGGCTGCATATATTCACGTAAAATAATTAATTCATTTTCTAAGGCAGAGTGTTTGTGAGGAAGAAACACCACGCTCTGTCAATCACACCAAGATTAAGTTCACCTTCAAAACTGAAGTTGTTAGCTACGTCTCCTGCATGTGTTTTCTTGAATGTGTTGTGGTAAAGAATTGATGCCTGTCATGGTTTAACCCCAGCCAGTAATTAAGCACCACGCAGCCGCTCGCTCACTCCCTGCCAGTGGGAGAGGGGAGAGAATTGGAAGGGTAAAAGTGAGAAAACTTGTGGGTTGAGATAAGAACAGTTTAATAATTGAAATTTAAAAAACAAAAAAAATTGAAATGAAAAGGAAAACAACAAAATAGAGAGAGAGGACAAAAACTCAGAAAAAACAAGTGATGCAACCGCTCACCACCTGCCGACTGATGCCCAGCCAGTCCCTGAGCAGCGATCACTGCCCCCTGGCCAACTGCCCCCAGTTTATATACTGAGCATGGTGTCATATGGTATGGAATAGCCCTTTGGCCAGTTTGGGTCAGCTGTCCTGGCTACACTCCCTCCCAGCTTCTTGTGCACCTCCTCGCCCGCAGAGCATGGGAAGCTGAAAAGTCCTTAACTTAGTACAAACACTGCTTAGCAACAACTAGAACATCAGTGTGTTATCACATTATTCTCGTACTAAATCCGAAACACAGCACTATACCAGCTACTAGGAAGAAAGTTAACTCTACCCCAGCCACAACCAGGACAATGCCATAAACTATTATCAATGAAATTCCTATTTTCACTTTTTTCTTAACCTTGAACTAAAAATGTCATGAAAACAGAATAAAGGCATTAAATATATAAACAGCAATTGTGAGTTGATTGTACAAATTAGATTAGAAATTGATTCAGTTCCTGATCTTCCCTGAAGCAAAAGAAAGAAAATGAAGACTTGTCCAAGTATAAATGTGTCTGAGAGTAGACCATGTTAGAAGTGAGATATCACAGGAGCTGAGTGAATAATGCAATGCAAATGCTTCAGCTGTCTCTTCAATGCATAAATTAAGATTATATTAGTCTTTCGCTCTGAAATATATTCCAGATAGGATTAACTAGTCATCCTAAAATTATAAAGGCATTAAAACATAGGTAATAAAAAAACAGAATAGGGCAAGTTAGTAATCTTATATCTTCCAAGTGAAGATTTTTGGAACCAGATCATATCAGTTTTTGAGGTTGTGGGTTTTTGTTTTGTTTTGTTTTGGTTTGGTTTTTTTTAGGGCATGCATTTTATTCTAGTATTCTACAGTATGACATTAGAGGAGTCAACATGTCCTGAAAATATATGCTTCCTTTCATCTGTTAGTCATTAAGAAAAATTTTCACTCATCTTTATCATAAACTCTGCATATCATACTGTTTGTGATATTTGTATTAAATTTGAACACTTCCTGCCTTACTGCCTTGAGCAGCTCCAATGAAATTGGAACAGGTCCAGTTGTCTTTAATGTAGACAATCTAAAAGTGGATCAGTCCAAACAGACATTGTACATTCATATGTGATTTTTTCTGAAATAGGGGGAATTTTCCCTTAGAACAAAATGTGTTTGATAATTAGCATTCAGATGCTGCAGTAATTGAAGAAGTTGCTGTGGCAGCTGGGTCTAATTGATAACATTCATTTATTGTTGAATGCTTACATCTTCAAAATATTTTTACTTCCATTTTGGAAAAGGTTAAGACTAGAAAATGAACCCTGTATACTATTTTAAGACAAAATTAAGATTATGAATCTACCTACACAAATCTGAAAATTCCAAGGTTATGGTTACCACACTTGCATTATGTGGTATCATTTCATATTGGATTACTGTTTATATTGTTAAAAGTGTATTTCAGTGCTACAATGAGAGGTGGTAATTTTAAATTACCAAGTTTTGAATGTAGTGATTTCCCTTCATTCTCAGATCACTGTGGCACAAAATAAAGTTGTTGATCTTGTTACAGATTACCCCTCTAGATGGAGGATCCTTTTGTAACACTTTTCTTAACATTCCTAGGTACTTTTACCATGTTCAGGTGACCCCTGCCTGTCTAGCTGGCAGGCTGGGTGGATTGTGCTCCTGCTGTGTTGCTACAGGGCATCTACTCCTTTAGCTTGCTCTCATGACTCTTAGGTTTTTATCCTTTTTATCAATATTGTTACTGTCAATATTGGAAGCGTACATCTGTTGCAGCCCAGATCATACCACTGCCAAATTCAGGTTTAATATGTTCTTTTATTTGTAGTTGAGACTTTCTGCTTATACCTTCAAGGCTACAGAATCACTTTGGGAGTTCATGTCTAGCTCATTATATTGTGGTTGTGACTTTTTTTGGAGCCACTGCACAGGAGAATTGTCTACAATATCTGTACAGGGTCACCTGCATTTTCTAGTTACATATGTATGACTCTGTCTTCAAACATATTAAAACACACCCTTTGTTTGAAACCTGTTTACTAGATAAATAAAATTGTGACTGTATCTGTTGCCTTCCACCTTTACTACATTTCAGTCCTTGAGTAATCTGTACACTTTATTGCTGATTACAGCATGTCTTCCTCCAGATCCCTGGAAAAAAAACATTAAATAGTATTGGGATAAAAGATGATGGTGCTGTAGGTTGTCTGAGATTAAAACGAGAGATCTGAATGAAGTCAGATGACTGCAGCCATGACTGAAGTCACTGGGAATTCCAATCCTCATTTTAATTCAGATTTTCTTGGGAAATAAAAAAATAAAACTGTCTTTGAAATAAGTAAATTAAAAGTAACCATTGTCTCTTCTGGCAGAGTAACTTGGTCTTAACAAGGATGAGAATCTAAAACCTAAGTTTAAAGAAAAAAAATAAAAAATCTTTGTTGACATATGATTGTTCATGACATTCTTATCTTTTTATCCCTCTGTAAGAAGTCTGTACAGCCCAATTTCTCTCCTTTATAAGATAATTTTTTTTTGTTTTTCTTTGAGGTCTACAGGTTCTTTGGTTGTGTTGATCTTCTTACTTTTGTTTTTAATAGAGCTATACCTTGATCCAAATGCAAGTAAGCGTAATGCAAGTTGATCTGAAATTAACAATTAAAAAAAAATAGTTCATGAACTGAAGGTATTTTAGTCTTTGCTGGTGCCTAACAATGGACCACGTCCTAAGTCTATGAATGCATGTCTTTGCATAGGTAGGTTATTTCTATAATAAATTGTTAATGGCCTTTAATATTCCTTTCCTCAATAAGATACTTGGGAAATTCTCCAGATGGGATTTTCTGCTGAAAAGACAATATATTAGACTTGGAACTCCTGGCCATTTATATTCCTCATAAATAATGGTTTTAATACCAGTCTGGAATTGTTTCATAGTTATTACTTATTTCATTGCATTTCATTATTCACTGCATAAGCATGCATTTCATACTTAGCAGAAACATATGTATTGGTTCCAACAATATTTTATACTCATTACTTTAAATTCTGTTCAGCGTTTCTGGTTTCCAGGTTTTCTTTTAATTTTTGCTTGGTTGTCTCTAAAATGCTCAATTAACTTTTAATTTTTAATTTTTGTTTTTTTGAGAGGCTTTATGGTCAGTTAGTTATAATGTTCCGGACTATATTGTATTGTTACTCAGGAATTTTTTAAAAAAAGAAAAGGGGACGTGTGTGTGTGTGTAAAAATTCTCCCGATAAATCAAAATACATATCCTTTTTCCTTAAATTTGCATTTCTAATTTTTTTTACTGTTTAAAAATTGAAAAGCTTGTTTTTATTGTTTACAAGTTCAGAAAACCTCAGATGCATACTGAGGACAGTTATGTGGATGAGCCACAATCTTTAAATTCTTAAATATTAGCTGTCCTTTATTTATGATACACATTTTTTTCAGTGGTTTATTCCAAACCAGTGGAAATCTAACAGAAAAGCACTTGCTCCCCTCTGTAAGCTTTAGATCCAATCTGGAATGTTAAGGTGAGAGGGAGGCAGCTGATCAGCATAAAGACTGTTTCAAATATAATATTTCTGTGTCATAGAATCATTTAGGTTGGAAAAGACCTTTAAGATCATTGAGTCCAACCGTTAACCTAGCACTGCCAAGTCCACCACTAAACCATGTCCCTGAGCACCACGTCTGCACATCTCTTAAATACTCTCAGGGATGGGAACTCAACCACTTCCCTGGGCAGCCTGTTCCAATGAAATCTCTGTTCAGTTAGTAGCTGTTACTTTTTTCTTAGCTGACCCTAGTCTTATTCAACTGTAGTGGCTGATCTCTTCCTCACTAGGATCAAAGAAAGACCAGAGTACTCTTACTGAGACAGCATTGTTGCCTGATGAATTTTTTTCCCACACCAAGGGGAGTTTACATTGCTACATTTTTCTTTCAGTAAAGGAGAGTGTGGCAAAGTACAGAAGACTCATGCTATGGATCTTGCTTTGCAAGGGTTAAGCTGAGTGTTTGGAGCCATGGCTTGAATACACGGATGAAGACAGAATGATGAGCGATGTACAGGGCAAATAGGAATTGCATACCTCTAGGTTTAAGACTGTTTCTCGGCTTTCCCTCAGTGCTCTGACTTTTCTTATTGTGGCAACAGCTGTAGCAACTGATAATGATGAACCACATGTGTAATATTTGCCAAATGTCAAAGATCCCAAAGCAAGTGGTGACTTGATCCAGTACACATGGGAGCCTGTTTTACTGCCCTGTTGCAGGGAACCATTTTAAGGCTAATGATTCTTGATGGCAATGACTAATGCTTTGTTGGGATTGGAATTGCATTTAATTGAGGGGGCACTGAAGATTTAGTGGTTCTTTACTTCCTTGCACATCTTAGTTTTGTGCTAGCTTCTATTTGTTTGCTCTTTTAAGAACATCATTGTGGCTCCCAGAACAGCTGTTACATACACAAAGAAAATTATAAACAGTGGGCCAGTAGACTGGGAATTTACCTCTGCTCTCTAATTCAGAGGTATATGATTCCATTAGTGGTTCATATGGTTTTCTAGGGGAAGAAATGGAAAACTGTAAATATGGAGAGCATATTTTATGTATATAATATGTGTGTAGTGTGAAGTCTTCACCTTTTGGAGCCACTGAAACCGATATTTTACCCAGTTTATTTGCATTTGTGAATGTTGATCATCGCATACTTATTATTATAATTTCAAATTAATTTACAGGTTTTTTCTGTCCTTTCTGATTTTTACTACATTAACTTATTTTGGGAAATCTAGAAGTACAAGATCAATCCTGTTTTGGTTTTGTTTATCAGACACAATGATTTTTGAAGCTATTCTATGTTGCTGAGCAATGTATTAGGAAGTATTGTATGCAGTTATGATTTTATATGCACTTTGAATAAATAATTTTTCTTTTTTTTCCCAGGAATTCTAGAGGTTTTACACTGTGTGTTGGTGGAAAGCCCAGAAGCTCTAAACATTATTAAGGAAGGACATATTAAATCAATCATCTGTCTTTTGGACAAACATGGAAGAAACCATAAGGTAGGCAAAGAAGAGATAAGTATATTTAGGTGAACATTTGTGAACAAATCAAGTATGTTGTTCTGTGTAGAAGTTAGATTTCAAATACTTTAATACTGTCTTCATAATTAGGAATGAAACTTTTCCTAAAAGGCATGAGTAGTTTGAAGAGGCAAAGGGGAACATTATCTTCTTTTTGATGAAAACATTGATGCACACTAAATCTCAAGGGAAGCAGGAAGAATATATCTTAATATTGTTAGGAGAATTTCAGAATTGTTGTAAAATAAAACTACTATGTTGGATGAATTACATACCCTTACATGTCTTCCAGTAACAAGGTATACAGCATTATATTGCCTGAAGTAACTCACACTGATTATGAACTCTTTAGCATGAAAAAATATTTAAGATGAAAAGAACCTATTTTTTTTCAGGTTTTGGATGTTTTGTGTTCTCTCTGTGTTTGTCATGGAGTAGCTGTGCGGTCTAATCAACATCTAATCTGTGATAATCTCCTGCCAGGAAGAGATCTGCTCTTACAGACGCGCCTTGTCAACCATGTGAGCAGGTAAAAAGAAAAAGAAAAAAACCTATATCTGTGAACAAAGCAGAATAAAACTTGCGGTTAAAAGAAATAGTCACTACAGAAAACCTATTTTACTTCCAAAACTTTTGTTAAAATACTTTGTTCTTACTAGGATTTTAAATACTCTTTGTAATATTGATTAGAATCAAAACATGGGTCAGAAAGAGCTGCTGCAAGCTAAAGCTGCTCTAAACTGCTCAAAGTCTGTGAAACTGTAGAGTGTCTGCTAAAGATTCCCATCTAGATCTAGCTACGCTTTCAAAGTATTGACAGACAGTGTCCTGTGATTGCCTTTATGTTTGTGATCTTGTGAGGATTTCCTAATCCCCTTTGGTCAAAATCAAGAACTTAGTGCCAAACACCTTCACCAGTTTCTTATTTAGGGAGTGCCCTCATCCTTCCTTCCACTGGCACAATTGTAGAAGCTACCTTCCAGCAGACATTAATATCAAGATGAACATCTTAAACTAGCAAAGTAATATTTACAAAGTAAATGTTTATCCAGAGTTTGAATTTATGCTGAGGCAGAAGAATCTGGCTTTAAGTGAAGATTCATGGGACCTTCCTCTGTCTCAAACCTATGTCTTTTTTAGAAAGTCTCATTCATTAAGCGAGAATGAAAGTCGAAAAATAGAAATAGTACTTATAATTCAGAGTTCATAGGATTTATTAGATGCTGAAAAACATAAAAATTCCACAGCTGTATATTGTAAGGAGGCCTTTCAAGTAAAAATAAATTCAAGTCTAAGGTGAAATGAACTTGCAATTTTATAGCTAATACGTTCACTCATATTTTTCATAACCACATGTGACTTGACTTGCCCCAACACATCAGTAACACACAAACATATATAACACATGGAAAGATGGTGTAATGGGAATCATTCCATGTCAGTAATGAATTTGAACAACTGATAAGCGAAAATCACTAATGAAAACTTCTGTTGTTAATGCATGAGAAGAAATTTTAAATGCATGGGTACTGATTGAGCTCCTGAGCTGACTTTGGATCTTGTATGGGGAAGGTAGAGCTGTCTTTCCCAAATATGGCTGTAGACAAATCAAATGTATTTAATACATATTTTTGCTCTGTGTTAGAAAATTGTGAATAAGAATATTCATATTCTTGCAGTTATAAGGAAAAAAAGGTTATTTTTTCAAAAGTCAGAAAGACCAGTGAAGCATTGAAAACATTTAGTGATAGACTGAGACTTGCATACCTTGCACCAAAAATAATTGGCTGAGGAACTTTCTAAGATATTGCTGTTTAACATACTTTTCCAGCGGACTGGAAAATTCTATTCACAAACCTCTTTTTAAAGAGAGTAAGTTGGACGATTATGTTGATTAAATTGTGGAGTCTGGACAAAGGCATGCTAAAGCTGATACTATGTTCAGGCAGAAAAGATTCAGTTGGTGATCTTACCAATAACTTACAAATGATTTGACTTTTCTAGAATATAGCTTTTATCAAACAGGTTTTGTTTATATTTTTAAGGAGATTAAATGTTTGACTTGTAACAAAGTGAAGAGTATCTATACTTAAACTTTTGGCAAAAGACACCCCGTATACTTCTAGAAGGAAAGTGGATTAGTCTTATGTGATAAAACAAGTTATTTTATAAGCAATCAGATCAGTAAAGTCTGCTTTTACACTGACTTGTATTTAACAGCCTGTATCAATCCTTCTTCCTCCCCCTGCATTCCCTACATCAGAAGGCATACTGTGACCGGGCCTGGCTTAGAGCTACGTTTTTGTCAATTAGCCAGCTTGTATATAGAAAGAAAATATTTATAGAAGTTACAACCCAATGCAGTGGAGGCATGTGAAAACTAGATACATTCAGCTTAGAAGTCCAGAAGATTTTTCACAATATGGATAACCAACCATTGAGGAAAATATACCTAGCATTGATTTTGGATACTTCTGTACTCTACAGCTTTAATTCAAGATTGGATGGCTTTCTTAATAGAAAGCTGACACAGTAATGATTGTCTAGAGACAGATTTCTTGGGATGGGATTCTAGATTCAGTATTATCCCAAAAATCAGATTAGAAAAGCATAGTTTTCTTTCCTTTTTTTCCCTCATGACCTTTAGGCGTAAGACTTTCAACATCTAGTTAAATAGTAATATGTAATAAGCACAGTAATAGTTTTGCCTTTCAAGTGTGCTTGTGAAGTACTTTAAAATCATCAGCAGTAGGAACATCAAATTGATATTAAGGATTGGTACAACCACTGCAAGTTACTGAGTTACACAAAACTTGGCATAAGGAAGGAATAGGTACAAAAGAATTTTGAAATAGATTGACACTTTACTTTTGTATCTTTGTAAACGTTATTCTCTTAAATGGATAATCAGTGTTATAGGATGCAGTTTGCTATGTAAAATTAAACCTGCAGTGCGTACTTACTACATTTCTATTGGTAACTGGTGAATAGCTGTCATTTTTGTAGGCTTTAACATCTATTAAATGTTCAAACACATAAAATATTATTATTGGTATCTGGGTGAGGATACTGTTTCAGTTACTGAAACAAACACTTTTTTACTTTAACTGTATAGAGCATTTTTCACCAGAATAAATAAATAAATAAATAAAATTACTTCTATCGTTTTAATCACACAAAACAATCATGAAATTTGCGTTTAATGAAAAGTCTGCAGTAGTTCATCATGTTCTTGAGATAAGTTTTTAATAATTACTTTTATTCTTTCTGTTTAAGCATGCGACCCAACATCTTCTTGGGGATTAGTGAAGGCTCTGCCCAATACAGAAAATGGTACTATGAACTTATGGTGGATCATCTAGAGCCCTTTGTGACTGCAGAATCAACTCATCTACGAGTGGGCTGGGCTTCAACAGAGGGCTACTCACCATATCCAGGGGGAGGAGCAGAATGGGGAGGAAATGGTGTTGGTGATGACTTGTATTCCTATGGCTTCGATGGTCTGCATCTGTGGTCAGGTATTCTCCTTTTTTTGTTTGTTTGTTTGTTTTTTTATTGTTGTTGGTTTTTAAATACTAGAAAATTGTTGTTTGCAATTCCAGTGGATTTGTTTTCAACAGCAGCAAAGTGAATCAGATGTTTCAGTTGACACTAGGAATATACGGAAACAGTACCCTCTATCAGAACATGTTTTAAGTTGACATTGCATATTGAAAAAAATGTTTTATACAAAGTAATGCAGATAGAATAATAATTTATGTTTCAGTCTGGGAATTATTTTGTTTTTTTTTTTTATTCTTAGTAACTATAAAGATTTTATTTAAAACCTCAAAGGTGTAAAAAAAGTCTGACAAATAGTTGGCTGGATTTGTCATTCTTGTGTGATAGGGTAAGAACAGCCTAAGAGATTTAATTCACAGAACTTTCGGGTTTTTTTTCTTTTTTTTTTTTTTAAAAAACAGATTTTTAATATGGATCTTTAGTTTAGAAGTACTTTAGAGGTGAAGAATATTTTTAAGTATGCTTTTTGCCATACATCTTAAAATCAGATATTTTTTTTGTAGTGATGTTTTATATACATACGTTGTGACTGACTGTTTATTGCAAGACTTGCAGAATCATATTCCTAGCTTGCATATGGTGTGTTTGGTCAGCTATTAATTTTTAAAATGTTATTGCCCCAGCTTGGATCTAGTTGTTAATAGTAATTTCTGTATGCAAATTCTAGCGTTAGAGGAAGCTGAACTGCATATCTACAGTACTTGTATTTACTGTTGATTCTGCAAATGTCTTATTCTCTCTTCAAACTGGGTTAGCTCAGCAAAATCAGAATTATAAAAAAGAAAGCTTGTTGTCTTTTTCTTAATTTTTTTTTCACATATTTTAACTTTTGTGAAAAGATTTCCAGATATCATTTGTAATGGGTAGTCCTACACATGGAAAGTCCTAAACTTCTTGAAAAAAGTTTCTACTGTGGTTTCACCTTGTTGAAAAATTTTTTCCTTTGATTTTTGAGAGATTATTGGGCAGTGATGAACTGTAGAAGTGACTGGAAACTGGGTTAGTCTCATTGGATTGGCAATTCTTGCCACTATGAAGATATAAGCAAGTTTTCTAAAGCTCCTTAGCAGACAAGAGAGACATTTTAGTAAGTCAGCTATATGTATCGTTCAAGGTCTTTGAAGTTTTGAGGCATTGTGGCTTGGTACTTGGAAAAGAATACAGTTTTACATTTCTAAAGGCTTTTCCAATCAAAATAGCAATGGATTGTATTATTAAGTAATAACATATCGACTGGAGTGGCATCTTAGGAAAGTAGCTGCCACTTTGCCTCTCAAGTGTAGTGAGAATTACTGTGGAACAATGATGCATAATTAATGGTGTCATTAAAGCTGTCTCATAACTGAGTTTGTCAGATAAACTATTATTACAGAAGAACCAGAAAATAATGAGCCAACCGAAATAACTTGTAGTTAGGGTCCCTTTTAGGGAGGAAACAAAAGATTACTGTAAATCAAAATTATTTTTCTACCCACTGGAAACATTTTAATCAGAAACGTCACAAAAGAATAAATGAACAATTGTTTGTGGTTCTCAAGTCAATAATCCAGCCCAGTTAAAAAAGTCAGACCACCTTTGTATATGCAATTTTTGTATATTAATCTCTGTTGTGGATGTGGCTGGTAGATTTGAAAGATTTCTATATTCATTGACATTCACATGTAACACATACCTCTGAAACTTGGAAGGACTTTACGTAGTTGAATATTGAAAATCATGGCCTTTCTTCTTCTTCCACAATCCCAGCCTGCATCTTGGTAAGTCTCTGCAATGACATTTTAAAAATAATCTTCTGAGCATGAAGCATTTACTACATTAATGAGTGGCAACAATAATTTCTACCCCTGGGTTTCTGTTCTAGACCAAGCCTTTACCAGAATCACATTTCATTTACATTTGTTTCTTCAGTCCTGCAATTACTTCTCTAGTACGGAGAAGTGGAACTCATAGATTTTTAAAGCCTAAGGCCAGAAAAGGCACTTAGGTCATTTGGTCTGACTATGTGTTCATCTGTCGTGGTTTGACCCCAGCCGGCAACTAAGCACCACGCAACCGCTTGCTCACCGTCCCCCCTCGGTGGGAGAGAATCGGAAGAGCAAAAGTTAGAAAACTCGTGGGTTGAGATAAGAGCAGTTTAATAATTGAAATAATAATAATAGTGGTAGTAGTAATAATAAAAAAAAAGGTGAAAAGGAAAACAACAAGAGGAACAAAACCCAGGAAAAACCAGTGATGCAACTGCTCACCACCCGCCGACTGATGCCCAGCCAGTCCTGAGCAGCGATCGCTACCCTCCAGGCAACTCCCCCCAGTTTATATACTGAGCGTGATGTCATATGGTATGGAATACCCCTTTGGCCAGTTTGGATCAACTGTCATCTCGGCTGTGCCCCCTCCCAGGTTCCTGTGCACCTGGCAGAGCNGTGGTAGTAGTAATAATAAAAAAAAAGGTGAAAAGGAAAACAACAAGAGGAACAAAACCCAGGAAAAACCAGTGATGCAACTGCTCACCACCCGCCGACTGATGCCCAGCCAGTCCTGAGCAGCGATCGCTACCCTCCAGGCAACTCCCCCCAGTTTATATACTGAGCGTGATGTCATATGGTATGGAATACCCCTTTGGCCAGTTTGGATCAACTGTCATCTCGGCTGTGCCCCCTCCCAGGTTCCTGTGCACCTGGCAGAGCATGGGAAGCTGAAGAAGTCCTTGACTAGTGTAAACACTACTTAGCAACAACAAAAACATCAGTGTGTTATCAGCATTATTCTCATCCTAAATCCAAACCACAGCACTATGCCAGCTACTAGGAAGAAAATTAACTCTGTCCCAACTGAAACCAGGACATTATCAAAGACCAGTACATATTTCTGTTAACAGTCAGCCCTGTATTGATCTCAATAACATATATTTGGCTAAATATTAACATCTAAAAATTCATATAGTCTCATGTAGTATGCCTTAAGGAGATGAAGTATCCACTCTTCATTAATAGCTGTTTTAGAGTTTAGTTATCCCTGCCATTAAATAATTGTCCCTTTCTGTGATTTATTTGAAACTAACTCTTAGCTGTTGTGATGTTTTTCTCTGCTATTCTCTACTGTGCTCTATGAGTTTTGGGATGTAGAGCTGGTAGAAGGTAGTTTCCTTGCAGGTCGTTCCTTACGCTGTGACTGCTACTCTGTTTCTCAGCAGTGTTTCCTATAGATTTCTCGATTTGTGAGGGGCCCTTAGGATTGCTCCATGTCATTCCCCTGTCTTTGCTCATGGAACTGACTATTCTTACAGCAACTGAGCTAAGGACATCCTGTCTTGAAAAGGTGTAGGGGAGCGGTAAGAGCATCTGAACCCTTTTTTTTTTTTTTATCCCCCCCACTATACTGCTGACTGCCTATCAAGAGGGGCAGATTGCACAAGAGCATCTGTCCTACAATCTGCAGATTATGTGGCAGTATCAGGAAGTAATTTTCCATACATAGAGCATTGGAAATGATGTTTTTTATTTTTCCTTGCGGGTGGTGGTGTGTGTATGAAAATTTGTCTGCAGAAGAATTACTGAGATTTTTCTTTTATTATTTTTGCTGCTGTTAAAAACATATGCCATCTTCATCTTCTTGGAAATATAGTGCTTTTAGTTAAGTCCTTCATATTTAGAGAAGTTGGACAGCACAGTTAAAAAGTTACTGCTCTGTTCTTAATATTCATTATGGTTTATCTCTTGCAGACACTGCATATGTAATTTTTGGAAAACATGTCTAGAGATATTTTCATAGAACTGTCATGCTTTTCCATAAATTTTCTGCTGTAGATGGCAGTAAATTTCAGAAAGAGTAATTTCTTATTTCTGTATTCTGTAGGTTATTTCTCTTGGGAAGCAGGTGTGCTTGTGTAAATGTAATTTGATGCAAGAGAGAATGATCCTTTAGAATTCATAAAAAACTTATTAAAGAAAAATACATGTATTATTGAATATATATGCCTCAAAATTGCTGCTGTCTTTGTAAATGCCAGAAAAATGATGGTTTGTGGTTTGATTATGAAACTGCGTAGTATCATCTTATACAAGTTTGCAAGGGTACCGCGATGTGGCCCTTAATAACAGGAAGTACCTTACTTTTCCTAAATTAAAGTATGATACTTGTCCTTATCTTGAATAATGAAACATTCTTTAGTAAAGTATACTAGGTTTCATATCAGATACTAATGGTTGCTTTTCAATTTGCACTTCTACTACTGTGAGGAATAACATTTAGTTTTCTTGGTTTTGACTGTTTATATGGGTATCAGTAATTATTTTCACTTACATTAAATGTAATTTAATTGTATTATTAATGATTAAAATAGCTTTGTAGATAGGATTGTATGCTTCTATTCACTATATTGCAAGCTTAAAATCAGGTCTTGGATGTTATAGGTTAGATATTTGTGTATTAACGTGTTTGTGTTCTATTGCTGTTTTCTTTTTTTTTTTTTTTAGGCTGCTGTGAAAACCTGTACATTTTTCAGAAGTTTTGCTAAATGTGTCTCCTTTACTTGCATAGGTTGTGTAGCACGAACAGTAAATTCTCCCAACCAACATCTATTAAGAACTGACGATGTTATTAGCTGCTGTTTGGACCTGAGTGCCCCCAGCATCTCTTTCCGGATAAATGGTCAGCCAGTTCAAGGAATGTTTGAGAATTTCAACATAGATGGCCTCTTCTTCCCAGTTGTCAGCTTCTCTGCAGGAATAAAGTTAGCATCCCATGTAGTTTGTTTCCCCCCCTCCCCGGTCTGTTGTTGTTTGTTGTGGTTGTTTTTGTTTTGTTTTGTTTTGTTTTTTTTTCCTGTATATGTGAATATGCTGAATATTTCCCTGGCTGTCTTTGCTCTCATTTCCCTTTCTGACATCTGCTTCTTTGGCACAGTTCCAGTTCTTGGATAGTGAGAGCTACAAAGGGGTCCTGAAGAGATAGTGCATCTGTTGTTTCTCAGCACACCAGTATATTCAGGTGGTTTGCAGATAGACCTTAGAAACAGCTTCTTTATCATTTCTTAGCTGACACATTGCTACACGTTCACTCCAGGACAACATTTTACCTACATGGGAAGAAAAACATCAGTCTCTGATATTAAAAATATTTTTTCCCTAACTCACTTGTTAAGAGGTAGTAACTATTATTTGAAGATGCATTATCTACACTTACCTTAAGAAATGGTGGTGGGATACTTTTTTTCAGCAGGATGAGTTAATATGAATTCAGTTGATCTGTGTTCTGGTTGCTGTACTGGTTTTCTATAAAATTTCAAGTCACACGTGAGGTGCCAGACTTCTGCTTCCATGTTATGAATAGTTTGAGACTATAATATTAAAAAATATTGTGTGATGTTCCAGCGGGGGGACCAACTTTAGCAGGACTGGCAAAGGTGAAGGCTGAAAGCTGATTTCTGCTGGAGACAGAACAATGCTCTGTGAGGGAACATTCAAAGACTGTGGTGAATACTACAGAAGCTAAGAGCTATCACACAGTGGGCATACCAGCCTCTCATTCCAGATGCAAAATGCACTTCTTTAGACTTTGCCTTGGATAATATGGGAGATACAGTGTGGTAAAACTATAGACATGGATGCTATGAAATGCAAAACTATAAACGTGCATGTTTCATCTCTGTCATGAGAGAAATCTTTGACAGATATTTGTGTGCTGAGTGTGTTTTTAGAGGGTGTTCAGGTATAGCATTGACAAAAATCTTAGAAGATACTCAACAAATAGAAAAGAGACAAAATGATTCCATTGTAAGGCTAGTTGTTTGGGTGTTTTTTGGTTTCTTCTGGATGGCAATGTTCTAGGAGGATTTTTCAGTAGGAGGTCATTGCTGCTTCATGATCGCCTCATTCATAAAATTTTTCAGTAACAAAAAACCATGACAAATTCACCATTTTGTAATGAATAAAAGAATGCTTTCCCCTAGGTTTCTACTAACATGACAAGTATGTGTTTTAGGGAAGAACACATGAGAGTTTTTTGTATTGTGTCCTAAGAATTTAGTGCTCTGTGAGAGAAAAGAAAGAACCGTATTCCATGTAGTTTTCAGGCTCATTTCTCAAATGAGAGAGAATGGAGAACTCCTCAGTGGAGAGAGTTCAGAGGTGGTTGATTGATTACTCTGGGTTATAATATCTGCCTTCTGAGACTTGAAAGGCTCACAGGTGTGCTAAGTAAACTCATTATTCTCTCTCTCTCTCTGTGTCTTCTGTTTTGGTCTCATGATTTAGGATACTTTTATGGAAGTGGAAATTAACTAAAAGAAAGAACTGTTTACTTTTCCCCATGTTTTTTGCACCTCCTACTTCATAAACTCCAGCACTAGTTAGAGAAAGTTGAACTGTAAACAATGCAAATAAGCTGCAACGTTGAATTTTTTTTCCCCTTTTTTAAAAAATGGCATTCAATAGTTGTTAAGCTTGCAAACTGATTAGGTTTGACACCAGAGGTGTCTCAGTTATCTAAAGTAAGTCTGATGTTTACAGGGTACGTTTCTTGCTTGGAGGTCGCCACGGAGAGTTCAAGTTCCTTCCTCCACCTGGATATGCCCCTTGCTTTGAAGCTGTACTACCGAAAGAGAAGCTGAAAGTGGAGCATAGCCGAGAGTACAAGCAGGATCGTAGCTATACAAGAGACCTACTGGGTCCCACTATCTCTCTGTCACAAGCAGCTTTCACTCCAGTTCCTGTAGATACTAGTCAGGTATGGAAACTGAAAGATGACATTTTCATTTTTAAACACACATATTATAGGCCTATGTTATTTCACATTTGATTGAATTTACAGCTTGTCTCAAACTTGTTTTTTCTTGGGATTTGGTTGGTACATTCCACTGCGAGAAGTTGAAAAATGGTGTGTAAAGTCCTGATAGTGCTTACTAGAAATTTCATATATTTCAGTTCACAAACACTATAATAAAGAATGTTTTACCCTTAATATTAGAGTAGGCAAAAAAAAGAACATTTAAACTTCTTGTTCTGTTACTAGACATTTTGATTACTGTTTAATTAAAATCACTGTAGACTTTGCGTTATGATAAGGCTTTTAGAACAGCTTCAACCCTAATTTTTTACTGGACTTGCAGGTTACTGAGAATGGCATTTGACTCACTGTGGGCAGTAAATGGCAGGCATTAAAGTTATAGTTTTCTTTT
>VYZW01055493.1:5050-15627 GCA_013401315.1 Balaeniceps rex
AAAATTTTATAAATTCCATGTAAGCATAAGAATATTTGTGCAGCATGATGCACTCAAATGAATAGAACGAAAAAAACCTGCTTGTAAAGGTACCAAGAAAAAAAAAAATTATTGTGTTATAATTTCTCAGGGGAATTGATTTGTAGGAAAACCATTAAATGCCTTAAAAAAAATATTAATTTTCCAAGCATATACTTAGAATTTCATAGGAGGTGTTAACTAATATTACTTCAATCCTAAAATGGAGAAAAGGTCTGCGTGAGTGAAGGGGGATTGTTTAGGAAATATCAGAAAGATCTCACAGACATGGAAAAAGAACCAGTAGGTGACTCTTCACTGCCGAAAAAAACCCAAAACAAACCAAAACCTCCCAGTCTATCATTGGGTCCTGGTCCCTTGATGATACTATATACAGCATTTAGGACATTTTATTTTCAAGTTCTGTTCTGGAGCAAGTAAACTTATTTTCACTGACACAAAATGCAAGCATGATTCTAGGGCTTTGCACTAGGTACTGTTCCCTTTAGGATATTGGAGAAAATTTACAGAAGTTTTGGTTCTCCTGGATCTATAGACTTGTATTCATATCCAACTCCCTCATGCTTTCATACTACATCCCAAAAGCATGTAACATATACTCTTGGGGTCATGCTATAGCACCACCAAACTGGCAGGGTGTGACAAAGCCTTCATATTATTCATTTAGTAAGAAAGGACTTGGGTCATTTATACCTTGTTACCAGACCTCTTTGTAACTGTGCAGGTCTTGGTGACACTGCAAGGAAATAAGGATCTTGATGCTTTAGGTTCTAAAACTGAAAGCTAACCTCCAAATAAACCCTAACATTAATCCAATAGGGAGAACCAACTCCAATTAAAAAAAAAAAAAAAAACACAACCGCAAAATTGGCTGCATTGTCACCAGCTTTTTCTCAGCGCTGCAGGCTCTGCAGCACTCAGCAATAAGCTAGTCCTACAACACTTTCCATTTCAAAAGATATTTTCTGTTTGGCCTAACTTTGAGGGCATGGCAGTATCCAGAATAAACTGGTAAACTGGTCTTTTGAAGCTCTGGATTCCCAAGCTGTCATGAATATGATGTTTTACATGGCTTTGGTTTAGCAGCAATTTAGTATTTATTAATATTTTTGAGATAGATCACAAAATTAGGTTATATTAATTCTTAACAGCACTTAAGCATTGGCCAATTTAACAGAGTGATTCAATGGAATTTGTTACAATCAAAATACCGACTTAGTTAAAGATTCAAGAATGGCAAGGGTCACCCGAAACTTACAGCAGGGTTGCACGTACAGATGGGGTTTCAATCAAATCACACACAGACAAACTGACAAACAATTCTAAATCAAATTGCACACACAGACAGACAGACAAACAGTTTTGAATCAAATTGCACATACACACACACATACATACATACACACAGAGGTTAACCTGCGATTAAAATTTCCCTTTTTGTGAGTTTCATGAATTACTCACTTTTATGTGCTGACATTCATCAACAGACAGTCAGTGAGCCTCGCAAAATCAGGCCTTTGAGTCCTCACGATATCGTGGACAGATGAACCTTCAATCCTCGTGAAACCTACCCTGAGAAGCATCCCAGCTCGGGGGGAAATACTGGGTCACACAGCCTGTTGTGGTCCCAGAGAGCTCGAAAGGTCTCCCTTTTGGATTGCTGTTTATAGGATCTCGAGATGATTGGCTTGGTCAGTATTTTACGTTCTGGCCACAATTAGTCCTGAGTCATTCTGGTATAAAATTTAGGCAGCGGATGGCCCAGGTGTGGCCAGGGAGTGTCTGACACCCAAGTCACTGCAGTTATGACCAAGATAACAACACAGTAGGGCTTATCCTGAGATCTCAGAGTGGCCCAGGGGGCTACACCACCACACAAGCCATAACTGTAACACCAAACCTAATCCTAACACAGAGATAAAGTTAAAAGCCCCATCTACACAAAATAAATGACAAAAGATATTGGCTTATATCAGAAAGGAAGCTGTTGTCAGCTGAAGCCAAGGATTTATATTCTCTACTCTTCTAATGATGAGTTTTCTAACTATAAAATAAGATTAGGGTTTGGGATTAGTGTTTGGGACTTATACCTATCTGCCTAGTTTATTGCTTGATGCTATACAACCCCCAACACAGGAAGATATCAGGTATTGATTGGCACCAAGAACTTCTGTTACTCTTTTTAATGGTGATATATATCTTCTAGTTATAGTTAAAGTTAAGACAAGGGCAAGCAGGCAAGAAGAGGGTGCATGCTGCTTGAAGCCAAGGACTTTTTTTCTTCTTCTTTCAATTGGTCTTCTGGGTATAGTTCAAGCTGGGGAAAATATGAAGTCTCAGGAACAAAAATTTTTAAAATCTAAATTTTTCTGGATGTTCAAGGACTCATAAAATAAGGAGAATTAGAAGGACTGTTGCTGGGGTCTTTTTTATAACACTTGATGTACATATTTGGGTGTAAACAGATTTTGTTTTATTTAATTATGTTATGAATTTTTAGTAGTAAATAGTTTTTAATGTAGAATCATAGAATCATAGACTGGTTTTGGTTGGAAGGGACCTTGAGATCACCTAGTTCCAACCCCCCTGCCATGGGCAGGGATACCTTCTGCTAGATCAGGTTGCTCAGAGCCCTGTCCAGCCTGGTCTTGAACACTTCTAGGGAGGGAGCATCCACAACTTCTCTGGGCAACCTGTTCCAGTGTCTCACCACCCTTGCAGTAAAGAATTTCTCCCTAATATCTAATCTAAATCTACCCTCTTTCAGTTTAAAACTGTTACCCTTCATCCTATCACTCCACTCCCCGATAAAGAGTCCCTCCCCATCTTTACTGTAGGCCCCCTTTAAGTACTGGAAAGCTGCTATAAAGTGTCCCTGGAGCCTTCTCTTCTCCAGGCTAAAAAACCCCAGTTCTCTCAGCCTGTCCTCATAGAGGAGGTGCTTAAGCTCCCTGATCATCTTTGTGGCCCTCCTCTGGACCTGCTTGAGCAGGTCCATGTCTTTCTTATGCTGGGAACCCCAGAGCTGAACACAGTACTCCAGGTGGGGTCTCACAAGAGTAGAGTAGAGGGGGAGAATCACCTCCCTTGACCTGCTGGCCATGGTTTTTTTGATACAGCGAGGATATGATTGGCTTTCTGGGCTGCTAGTGCACATTGCCAGCTCATATTCAGTTTTTCATCCACCAATACCCCCAAGTCCTTCTCTGCAGGGCTACTCTCAATCCACTCATCACTCAGCCTGTATCAATGTTTGGGATTGCCCCAACCCAGGTTCAGGACCTTGCACTTCAGCTTGTTGAACTTCATTAGGTGAATGGGCCCACCTCTCTAGCCTGTCAAGGTCCCTCTGGATGGCATCCCTTCCCTCTAGAGCATCAGCCACACTACTCAGCTTCATGTCATCTGCAAACTTGCTGAGGATGCACTCAATCCCACTGTCCATGTCCCCAACAAAGATGTTAAATAATACTGTCCCCTGAGGGACACCACTTGTCACTGGTCTCCACGCGGACATCAAGCCATTGACCACAACGCTTTGAGTGCAATCATCCAATCAATTCCTTATCCACCAAGTGGTCCACCCATCAAATCCATGTCTCTCCATTTTAGAGACAAGGATGTTGTACAGTACAGTATCAAATGCTTTGCACAAGTCCAGGTAGATGATGTCACATGCTCTTCCTTATCCATTTATTCTATGCTATTGTTCAGGCATAAAAACTGTATACTGTGCTAATCCCATGTTCTGATTTGTAATTATTCTTAGGCATCATGATACAGGTTTAAAAGAGATATGGTTTCCAGTTTTAAAATGGCCTCTATTTGCTTGGCATTTTAATTTACATTCCTTTAGCTCAAATACAATTAGTCAGGTTTCATTCATGGAAAGGAAGGAAGTGCCTGAGTTCTACTGACTTACAATGATTCTTGGATGGTGAAAGCATTTGATGCCTTTTAAAATCCCACCCTATATCATAATTATGGAATAACTATATTCTTTTTCTCTTTTTGCATATCTTAAGCTGTTTAACCAAAATATGCCAATAGATTTGCCTTTTTCTTCCTCTGCAAATTGATGAATTATTTATTTGCACTATTCAATTAGCTTTGTTCATTTTTTTCTGAAGCAGTTATTTCTCAGTCTGAAAGCTTCCATTCTTAGTAATTGCCCAGAAGTAATTGTTTTGTTTTGGGAAACTGAAATGTGTGTTTAGCTGTTATGGAATATAATTTGGTGGGAATAGAGAGGGAGAGGGAGAGGGAAAGAGAGAGGGAGAGGGAGAGGACTAATTTCCCATTTTTCATTTTAAAATAAGAAATGTGCTGCTATTTTTGTAAATAACCCTATGTTTAAAGGAATGGATTTGTTATTTGAATAGTATAGGTTCACAGTCTGTGGAAGGGCTGATATCCTCTGCAATCATTAAGTACATTTCAATGTATTCTCCTTGTCTCTGCACTTATGTATAGTAAAATGTAGAACAGATTCTTTGTGTATATGGTAGGTGTCTTTCTGACCTAAAAGAGCTATTCCTAGCTGAGGAGAGAGCTATCGTGCTTGTTGAGTTTAGGTCCTATTACAGTTCCTGGTTCTTTGTTTTTCACTAACCAGACCTTTGAGACAGGCACCGAGAATGCTACCAGCCCATGAATGCTGAACTATGAGGAATCCGGGGCTGTGTAGGCCAGTGGCTCCCTGGTGCCATGAGCCGTGTGGGCTCTCCATAGGTGCCTGGCAGCCAGGGCCTGTCCCATTGCCCCAGCTGGGAACAGGGCAGGCTAGGGGGCAGCTTCAGACAGACAGATTGTCAAGAATAAACTACAGTGATGCAGTCTGTCTGAGGACAAGCTGGGAAATTAAGTCAGTGGGTCCAGGCTAGAACCAGTCTTGGAGACCATAACCAGGGTCAGACACAACCCCACGATTGCTGGGCAAGTCCAAGCTCAAGCTGGGGAGTTCATTATCTGGCTCAAGTTCAGCATCCAGATCACAGCTGAGAGTGTAGTTCAGGCAAGTCCCAGAGGGAGACCCCCATCTTCAAAGCCACTCCCATGGGAAGAGGGGTTGGCCCTGCCTGTGGACTCTCAGCAGCAATTCTAGGTGCTGCTCTCCCCCAGGGTCCCTGGAGGGCAGGGAACTACCCTTAGCTGTCCTGTAACTGAACCAGTCCCCAGCTGGGGCAGCCAAACCCCAAGAGGGAGGAGGATGCACTTAGAGCTCTGGCACTGAGAAAGATACATTCATTTTGACATCTAATGCAAGAGGAGAATTTGAGAGTCTTCTAATTCAAGTTAGTCTACAGTTCAATGGTCAGGGGACTCTGGAAAAGCCAGAGGTTTTAACTGGCAGTGATACAGGAATGAAAAGAACTCAGGTCTCCATCTTGATTTAGATGTTATCTTCATCTTGAGCCAGCTTGCAAACCTATATTAGATAAAACAGATATGGAATCACTGCTACTAGTCTTCCTTTCTTTAGTCTCCTGTCAGGAAGAGAACATGTACCTTGAAGTATAACATGTTTGCATGAGAGTGTCCATTGTCTGTATTAAGTATATGAGATGTAGAGATGTGTAAGATTTAAAACATCCATCCTCCGTGTTCATGTAGTAGCAAGGTTAGGCAGCCCTTTACTCAAAATACTGTTTGCAGTGATGAACCTCTGGCTTGTCTTCATCTATTATGCAGACTGTGTCAGAATAAAAGGACTGTAAATTCTACTGTATAAGGGAAGTTATCTATGGTATTTTTGGGGGCAATGGATCTGATATGAATCTTATTTAACATTTCTCATTTTGCAATTAAAAAAAGGGCAACTCTTGTAGTTTTAAGAATCCACAGTAATTACAGATAGGCTGTAGCTCTTCTTATTAACAATGTTATAGGGTGAAAATGGCAATTGGACATGTTTTTAATGTTTTATTTGTTACCCCATCACATATTGTGATTCTGTTTCATATATTTTTCCTTGAAAATACTGAAAGTCAAACGTGTGAAGAAGGAGGTGCAGGTTCTGGAAAGTGAGAGATGCTACTGAAAAAGGAGATTGAGTAGTATGGAATGCTCTGAAGCTTGGGGTTTGTTGAAGCTGTCTTTCTTAGCAGGCTAGTAATTATTGGTATGATATAGCTGCCTTCTGCAAAAGGATCATGAACCTATATTCTATTCTGAATGAACACAGCAGGGTTTAAACATGCACACAAATCATAATGACTAAATATCAGTGACTAAATTGTGCCTGTGAAATATATGCACATATGTAAAAAGGCAATTGTGCTGAAGCCATGCATATGCATGAACAAGATGAATAATTGCATGTGCAGGCTACCGCCAGTGCGTGAAATTACCTGTTTTGCAAGTGTAAATTAGTGTTTTGCATGCCCGTTTACCTGTTTGCTGTCCTTATATTTGGTATATTCAAGTTAGCTGACTGTCTGATAATTTGGGATCTTCGTATACAAAAAAAGAATGAAAGGAAAAAGCAAATATTGATCTTGATAAGAAATAAAAGTGAAAATATTAGTCATTCTTATGCTAGAGATGTAATATTTATGTCATTGAATATTTACAAGACATATTCAGATCATATAGTGTTAGTGCTATCCTCCATATTAGCCAATGCTACAGAACATATACATGCAGATTGATGCACAGTTACTTGCACAGTTCAACTAACTAAAAATTGCAATAAGAACAGGACTGTCATTTTTAATACTACATTTTTTTAATGTATTTCATTTAGAATAAAGTGAGCTCAAAATAATTAATTTGCACTAAGATGCTTGAGCTAAAAAACCTCCCTGAAAACTGAAAGAGAAAGCCAGATACAGAACACACTAGTCTTCAAAATGCTGTGCAATTGCAACATATTTTATAATCCCTAAATCTGCTTTGTATTGACCCCATGATTTACCTATGACATGTAGGGCACTGATAGCACTCATGCAGTTAATTTCCATTCTCCACAGCATTATTGGAGTTGGCACTTCCAGAGCAGAACAAAATGTTAATTTCTAGTTTCATTCACTTTGCTTGGCCAGTTATTAATGCATTAATACTACCACCTGATCTTCATTACTCTTCCCAGAATCACAGAACTACCATTTCCAGTTCTCTTAGTACTCTTTGAAACTATTACAAACTGTGTAACTAATTTTCTTTAGATGTAACTGTTAGAGTACTCCTCAGAAGACAGTGCAAATTAAAGCAACAAGCTACAAATTTAAACAATAAGCTGCAATTTAATAGTACTCACCTCATGTTCTTCCAGTTGAAGTACATGGCAGTATTATTCCCTGCAAATCCTTGTTCTATACATTCAGAACAATGACTTAATTGACGTTGGGACAGAGTCTCTCGATTACTTCTCTCACAGTCTCTTGAACTATTACCTGCCAAAAATATCAACAAAGACTTAGGTAAAGGGGTCTTTGATATCCTCTCTAAAGATACAGCCACCCTATATCTGACATAGCCTTTCCCCACAAAACTGGATTATGTTGCATCATGAGCATGCTCAGTTACTAGGCAATAAAATGGACTTCTTAATTTGTTCAAATTTGTACAAGGACAGATCCTTGAGCAAAATGTTATGGACCTATCTCCTAAAGAAGATAATCCACTGGAAAAAAGCATCCTAAATTTTCCCTGGGTCTAACAGAATTGTCAGTGCTTCCCAACTCTGCCCAACTGTTATTTCAAGCACTTCTGTACTTTTCCTGATCCTATGTAGAAGACAGTTTTGGACACAGTTTAGCAGAGGACATCTATGAGAATATCAGTGCTGAACATAATCAACCAGTACCCTGGGGAGACCCTGACCCTTTTGCATGCAACTCATTCCAGGTAGAAGCATTCAGCCTCCAAATCTTTTGCAGGCCAAGGGGTCCTCATTCCCCATATGTTTGAAAAGTCCAAATCAGTGAGGAAGATGAATTTGAGGTGGATGAGAAGGAGTTTCTCTCTCTAGTTTATTTTGGATTCCAAAATGATTTTACATCTGGCAGGAGGTGGAGTTTGTGAGAGGAAGTCATTAGTCCTAGGAGATAGATTGCTCCTAGAAACACTGCTAGGAGAGGAAAGAGAGCAGTATGCAGAGAAAAAGAGTTGGAGCCAGGCCAACTGTCTACAAATCTAATAGTGGTGTCTAAAATTCTGATAGTGGTTTGTAAACAGTTGTCTTTGTTCATAGGTTCCCCAGTAGTTAAGTGTATATCCAACATATAGTTGTGAGAGTGCCAAACATGAACCAAGACCTGGCTAACTACATGAACAGCTCTATGGATGGCATATTCATAATGTTTTTTCTCATTGAGATGACCCTTTTACATAGCCCTGTCACTGACTGAACCATCCAAGTATGTTTCCTGAAACAATCCAAGTATTCCTGCTTGCTTCCTAAAGTCAGGAGTGGTTCTTATAAGACCACTTAAAACCCCCACTTCATAAGATTAGAGAAATACACTGCAGAAGACATTTACCTTTATAAACCTTAGCTGGGTATTGCCAAAGCTATCCCTGGGAAATCTAGACCACTGATGGCACACTCAGACATACAGTACTGATATGGAATACAAGGGAAAGTATTCCCATTTGAGATCACTGACAAGCCTGTATCTTCCCTCTCCTTCTTCCAAATTGCCAGTTGCTAATTCTCTGGACCCACAGAGTACTCTGTTAAATCTACTTATTGCTTTACTGTCTGTTTAATAATAAAGTAGAATTGACCATAGTCAAGCTATAAAACAAAAAATACAGCAAATTTGTGCTTGAATAGTGTGACATTAAAGAATTAATTTGTTTATGGGTTATTTTTAACATGGTTTTGATTTTTTGGCCTATAAAATAATTAATTGATAACAGTACCTTGTTTACCAAAAAGTATAGAATAGAGAAGCCCACACAAATGAGGATAGTCTCTTATCACCATTCTATTTATTTTAATGAAAAGGCCAGCATCAAAGGGTCTAACCCCAGAGAATTTTCCAAAGTAGGATTTATGTTTTCCTACTTTAGTCTCCTTTTCTCCCTGAAGCAGAAGATGTTTTGAATGCTTTGGGCTCTGCTGTTGTTTCACTTGTATAATGTACATTATATCTTTGAATGACCTCAGTGTTGTCAAGGTTTCACAAATCTTGATTTGAGCTAACTCAGCCACAAAAGTATCTGAAACAATAAGTTTTTTAGGTTGCAACAAACATTACATTTAATGAGTACAGTGCACATGTAATGATACACTGAATCTGTATGAAGCCTCAAATAATGATTTCTGTTGGCACTATAAAAGGAATGTAATTTTTCTTGTTGAAATACCATTTTTCAGTTACTGCATGACTGATGTGGTAATTATCCCCTACACCTGGGATTTAAATGCAATCCTACAAGCCCATTTTCTGTTTGCAAGCTGTCAGACTGATGCATAGGCTTTGTTCTTATCTGGCAGTAGACGAGGAATCGGTAATTCAGAAACAACAAAGCCACTGATGGGTCATCATGTAATCTGCACTGAAAATTGCAATCTGTAATGAGATTGGAAACACAGATGAGGAGACTAAAATTGATTACCTACCATATCTAAAATTTTCAATTTTATTGCACAAGTATGATCAAACTAGCTCATAAATTTGGGGATTAGTTGAGAAAGAATAAAGATTACTTTTAAATTAGGTGAAAAGGAGATAAGTTATTTAAATGTAAATTATTTGTTTTACAGCAATATGATTCATCTCCAAGGTGATTCACATGTTCACATTATTTTCTTTTCCGTTTCAGAATATGGTATACCTTGTCGCTTAGTCAGGACTGGTGTAAGATAGTTCATTCCTGTAAAACAAAAATAAGTTCAATAATTAAGAGAAATACTGATGTCAGTTAGTCAAATTTTATATTGTATAATATGGTAATGGGCTGGGAAGGCATGAGCTTCTTCTCAGCAAAGTAAAATAAATTCCACCTATGTTGAAAATATAACTTTTATTGATGCTCCTGACTGCTTTAGCTCCCTGACAGCAACTTACAGGTAGGTGTGAAACTGTTGTTCTCGGCTCAATACCATAAATCTCCCTTTTCTGCAGTGATGAGATTATGACTAGTATGATAAACAGAAATAAATGACCATAGATATTTCCAATAGGGTTCTGATCAAGCACTCTGCTGAAAAAGGGAGGAAATACCCAACTTTTGCAGTTATTCAGGACTTGGACTGAGTCATTCTTTTGTCCATTCTTTCATAAGGAAATTTGCTCCTTTTCTACTGTAAGTATTCTTTTTTCTAAACGTAATCTTCGGCTCCAGAAGATACTGTAAGTTCTCCTCTAGCATTCACATATCAACATGCAAAATTCCGTTCAATCTAGAAAAGATAGATCTGCCCAAGGAGGAAAACCCAATCAATTCTTTTGTCCATTTTGTGACAGAATTGGATAATCAGTCCAGAAAAGACTTAGAGAAACAAGAGCCTTTCAGAATACATATTTACTATAGTATGCGGCATTCATAGGTCCATACCAACTGTTTAATTTACCTTGTTTATGTAG
>VYZW01055495.1:22008-45447 GCA_013401315.1 Balaeniceps rex
AATTGCCTTGATTAATTCCCTTTCTAAGTATTGCAGACATCCAAAAATTTCCATGGACACAAGGATGAATGCCAAATATAAGATATGTATGGTAAAAAAATTCATCTGTTAAAAATTAGTATGTTCTGGTAATTAGCCATTCACAAATTTTTATTGCTGAGGGAGATTTTTTCCTCCCTGATTAATGGGTTATATAAGTATTTAAATATATCCTTTTTTTAGCCAGAATTGTACCTAATCTGCTAAGATAATGTCATCCTCTATGAATAAAATATGTAGTTCCTCTTTTGAAATATTTTATAATGTTTCTGACTTGTGTGGTTATTCTGCATTTCACTACATAAAATATTCTATATTGCACAGCTGCAATATTTTGTAGGTCTTAGACAGCTTGTAAAAATACATTGTATTCTTTAAAAAGGCTGGTATTTGATGATTGTTTTCCTTCTGCACCTCACCAGCACAGTGTAATTCAATTGCTCAGATGTCAAGACTCTTCCAGTTTTCAAATGACATCTTTATTTTCCTTGAACAGCAAACATCACCAACATTTCAGTCAGAACAGCCTTTTGACCAAAATGTCAGTCATATATTTAACACTTCAGACCCGGGGGCTGAGAGGTATTGATCCCAGTAACAGAGGGTCACCCAGTACTCTGCACCTCACTTGGCAGCTAGTTTTCAGAGCCTCTTGGGAAAAATCAGAAGAAGCCTATTTTACTAGGCTACTAGTAGATTATTTTACAAGAAGAAAGTTTTGATGCTCAGAGGATTCAATCATGGTAAGCCGGATGCCAGTGATTTGTGACCCCACAGCACCAGTGGCAGATGGAGGAGGTCAGCAGCAAAGCCCACCATGGGAAAAGACACTCTGCATCAGGTACTGACCAACAAGAATATCTCCATTAAAGTTACCACACGATAACAAATCATCTGGCTGAATATTTCTATTAATGAATGTTTTCTAGGTTGCCTCAAGCTATCTTCTTATTTCATTAGAGGGTATCATTATTTGATACCATCACTGTGCGATGAGGCACATCCCGAAAGGAGTGGGAGCCTGCCCTGCCTGTGCAGGGCTTTTTCTTCCATCTTAAGTTGGAAGGCACACAGTTGAGGACAATAGCTCAGAAAAACATACTCATTTTGTTGTGCATGTAAGGGGCTTTCCACATGTCAGTCAAACTTCCTTTCCTTGAGTTTTAACTTTTTAACAAAAATAAAAAACTCCACTTAAAAATAAAACACTTTAAAAATGGACTGAAAGCTATATGGAAATTTGAAATGAACTACTATTTTGTAGTCAAATCATGATCATTGTGAAGTTATGGCTGAGTAAGTTAATTAGCTCACTCTAAACCATTTGCCATTCACATTATAGTATATATTTTTGTTTAAAGTGGGTAGAACAGCCTATAGTCATCATGTGATTTCTATAAATAAAGCCAAAGGGAATATTTTTTTTTTGCAAAGAAAAGGCTGTTTTTGACATTTAGTGCAAGTGTTTAGATTGTTCCTTTTAGCAGTATATTGTAGCTGAAATGAGATAATTTGGCACTGTCAAAGACGGCTTTTGTCTCAAGATGTAGGATGAGGAATTTTGAAAGTAGACTCTTGTCTCTCTAATATAGTTAGGAAAAATCAAACATTATTTGAACCTGCATTTTTAACTGCTAAAAAGACCACTAACCCTTATAGAAATTAGTCAGTTTAAAACTGTATTTGCTGGTAACAAACTGCTGAATTTCATGTAGCGTATGAAGGACAAACAGGGTAGATTTGGAAGACTTTTTTTATTTTTTGGTAACATGGCTTTCTGTGATCCACAAGAACCCATGAGCCTCCTGTTTTTTTTCACAACCTGTGCTAAAGTAGCAACTCCTGATACAGCTGTGCACTTTCTAGCATCAGCATAAGGACGGGGGGAAGAATAAATAGCCCTTGGTGAGACAGAGGATTCATGCAGAATTTTGGTGGTCCAAGTTTCTATCTGATCAATGTGACAAATCAACTGCAGGGAGATAAAGAAAGCAGCAGTCACAAAGGAACTTAAAATGGGTGTACCCATCATGTCTTTTTCCATTTCTGTTTAACTAGGCCTTTCTATCAGCCTGCTTTTAATATAAGGAGATCTCTATCCCAGCCCATAGAAGCAGTTTGCTACCATTCAAAGTACTGAAATTAAAATACAATCCTTGACAATATGAACCCAGGAATACATAACGAAGAGGTTTAGACCCAAAAGGTGAAAAGAATATCAAAGTCAATATTTCCTGCTCTGAATTAGAAAACATTTTGCAGGGACTGAACTGACCTTTCTGAATCGCTGCCTCTGATGGCTCATCTGCCTTTAGGAAACAGAGCTCCGTGCCTAAGGAAAAACAGACACAGCGTTTCATAGTATAGTAAATTCGTATGAATATTATAACAGAAAATTCTGACACTTTGTACACTTGAAATTGTTTAATCTCTGAGGACTAGAAATTACAACCTTTGATCATTTCGCATTGTTTATCTTAAAAATGTTGATGTATCTTGCCTGGCTTGGCCCCAAAGACCACTGAGCTGGCTCACAGGCAATGTGAAGAGGGACTCGGCCTTCTCCTCCACAGAGGTGTACACATGTCCCAGCAAAGCAGGGCAGTTGTGACGCTACTTTAATTCTTCCCCTTGCAGAAGACATCTAGAAAGGACTGAGTGTGGTGCTTCAGCCAAGGGCCCCAAAGAACATCTTTGCACCAGCAGACAGTTGCATGTTCTCATCTAAGTTCTTGAAAGCAGAATGGTGACATGAAGCTAAATTTGTCTATCTGTATCACATGGTCACTACTTTGAATATTATTCTCACTAGAACTGAGAGTTGAGTCAAAGTGCTCTATTCTGGTCTGCAAAACTATTTTATCACTATTTAAGTGCCACATTTCCAGAGCAACAAAATGTCTATGCTGCAAACACTTCAGCACAACCAACAAAAATAACTGATATATTACTCACATGTAAATATTTGCACAATATTCAAATATACCATGCATGTGTACAGTTCCAAAAATCTGGCCCTGAAACCATCCATATTTTCAGGAAGCTTCTCCCAAATGTTCTAATGTCATTTCCAGGCAATATAAATCCTAACTATGTTGGGCAGCTTTCCCAGCCCTGGAGAAAAAAGAAGTTTCTTCAGTGAGCCTTCACAATTCCTTAACGTTGATTCCTTTTCGTCTCAAAGTCCAGAGTCCCCCTCTTTGCTCATCCCAGCTCCTGATCTTCTTTTTGTCCACCTCAGCTGTGGAATGGGAAACAGTTCCAAGAGCAGATACGTATTTCGGAAGTGACAGCATTTACTAAATACATTTAGTTAACGTACAGACTGGATTAGGTATATCTGTCTTTCCCTGACTTCAGAAGCTCCTGCATCCTTAAAGATGTAAATGTATGGTCTGTACTGCTTTGTCCTTTCTTAGGACAGCTGTGTGAAAAGACCTCAGATGAGAAGGGAAGACAGCAGGGAGAAGGGAAAGATGCACAGGAGTGAGGGATTTGGACCACAAATCCATGGCTGAGTGCATATCGTTCAAATGCTAGTTACAGCTATGCAGCTTTTCTTTGTCAACAATTTCCTAGAATAGAAAAACCTCTTTAGTTTTACCAGAATAGAGTAATTTTATAGACTTAGTGGACATTAGCATGATATCATGAACATTTTTGTTATCTTATTTTTTCTCATGTCCTATCTGCTGCTGAGTTCAACACAAATATTTGGGGTAGGACAATAAATTCTTCTTTGCAGTAAAAATTGTAAAGTATCAGAAGGCACATATAAACACAATCTACTGTTATTGTTATTGTTTGAACTCAAGTAGCGCCTAACGGCTGTTACATTTTTAGTGTCCTTGTTGTATTCTTTGCTGCACAAACATCCTGAAAGGATTTATATTCTATGTAAGGATCACAGATGGCTATATAGGAATAAAAGATAAAATAAGCACAGAAAGAAAAGCAAACACAGGGTTGCAAATGATATCAAATATACTTTCTGAGAGTAACATAAGGTAGTCCTTTTTGTCACTGTTCCTTCCATCATCATACATGAATAAACAAAAAGTTGTTCTAAATTGATAATAGGAGTTTCTTCATTAATGCAGAATTCATGGTTATACAGTGGTGGGCAACAGCTGGTGAGAGAAAGAAAACTACAACCCACTGCAGAGTCAAAAGAAATGAGGAAGGGAACTAAGGCTTAATGAAGAGTCTTGTAAAGGAAGCCAAGTTGTTATATTAACAGTTTCATTAATGCAAGAGCTCACATATGTGTTATCAGCGAAGCAGAAATAACAGTTTTAAGAGATGAAGTTGCTTATTTTGTATTTATCTTTTCCTTCTTGTCTTAGCTGTATGTGAGAATCACCAAAATATGTTAGAAATTGTTAAGCAACAGGGAGTATCAGAATTGCTGCTTACTGCCCAAAATTCCAGACATAGCTCTACCTTTTTCTATGTTCATGCCCCAGAATGGTCTAAACAGGTCTAGTAATTACCTAGCAATATTAATCCAAGCATGTTCTTCTAAGCTTCACTTTTAGGATCCTGAGTCTTATTTAAAATTTCTTGGGACATTGTCTTGGTGTGGGAAACCATCATTGTTCTTCTTGTGCAATAGCCTCACTAACACTGAAAATAAGAGTGTGTGGAGTTTTTAAAATAGCTTCACATGCCTATTTGTATTCAGGCTTTAGGATGGTTTTCAAGATTACCTTGTTAATATGGCAGACTGAACTCCCCTCGAGTTGGCATAACTCTGTGCTTGGTGCTCTAAAGCCTTTTCCTAACTTCAAAAATCTTATCCGTCATTAAAGACACTGTGTTTCCACATCTGTATTTAAAGCAGCATTGTTTTATAACATAAATCATAGAATCACAGAATCATAGAATCATAGAATCATTTGGTTGGAAAAGACCCTTAAGATCATTGAGTCGAACCATACCTGTCCACTACTAAACCATGTCCCTAAGTGCCTCGTCAACCCGCCTTTTAAATACCTCCAGGGATGGTGACTTGACCACCTCTCTGGGCAGCCTGTTCCAATGCTGGACCACTCTTTCAGTAAAGAAATTTTTCCTAATATCCAATCTAAACCTCCCCTGGCACAACTTGAGGCCATTTCCTCTTGTCCTATCACTTGCTACTTGGGAGAAGAAACTGACACTCACTTCGCTACAACTTCCTTTCAGGTAGTTGTAGAGAGTGATAAGGTCTCCCCTCAGCCTCCTCTTCTCCAGGCTAAACAACCCCAGATCCCTCAGCCGCTCCTCAGAAGACTTGTACTCTAGACCCTTCACCAGCTTCGTTGCCCTTCTCTGGACACACTCCAGCAACTCCATATACTTCTTGTACTGAGGGGCCCAAAAATGAACACAGTACTCGAGGTGCAGCCTCACCAGTGCTGAGCACAGGGGAAGGATGACTTCCCTGGTCCTACTGGTTACACTATTTCTGATACAAGCCAGGATGCCGTTGGCCTTCTTGGCCACCTGGGCACACTGCTGGCTCATATTCAGCTGGCTGTCAACCAACACCCCCAGGTCCTTTTCCACCAAGCAGCTTTCCAGCCACTCTCCCCCAAGCCTGTAGCGTTGCATGGGGTTGTTGTGGCCCAACTGCAGGACCCGGCACTTGGCCTTGTTAAACCTCATACAATTGGTCACAGCCCATCGGTCCAGCCTGTCCAGATCCCTCTGCAGAGCCTTCCTACCCTCAAGCAGATCAACACTTCCACCCAGCTTAGGGTCACCTGCAAACTTGCTGAGGGTGCACTTGATCCCCTCATCCAGGTCATTGATAAAGATGTTAGACAGAACTGGCCCCAACACTGAGCCCTGGGGAACACCACTTGTGACCGGCCTCCAACTGGATTTAACTCCATTCACCACCACCCTTTGGGCCTGGCCACCCAGCCAGTTTTTAACTCAGCAAAGAGTATGCCTGTCTAGGCCAGGGGCAACCAGTTTCTCCCGGAGAATGCTGTGGGAGACAGTGTCAAAGGCTTTACTAAAGCCCAGGTGGACAACATCCACAGCCTTTCCCTCATCCACTAAGCAGGTCACCTTGTCATAGAAGGAGATCAGGTTAGTCAAGCAGGATCTGCCCTTCATAAACCCATGTTGACTAGGCCTGATCATCTGATTGTCCTGGACGTGCTGTGTGATGGCACTCAAGATGAACCGCTCCATAATCTTCCCCGGTGCCAAGGTCAGGCTGACAGGTCTGTAGTTTCCCGGATCCTCCTTCCGGCCCTTCTTGTAGATGGGCGTCACATTGGCAAGTCTCCTGTTGTCTGGGGCCTCCCCTGTTAACCAGGACTGCTGATAAATGATGGAGAGTGGTTTGGCAAGCTCCTCTGCCAGCTCCCTCAGTACTGTCTCATGGATCCCATCCAGCCCCATAGACTTGTGAGTGTCCAGGTGTCGTAGCAGGTTGTTAACTGCTTCCTCCTGGATTATGGGGGGTTTATTCTGCTGCCTGTCCCTGTCTTCCAGCTCAGGGGGCTGAATACCCTGGGGATAACTGGTCTTACTACTGAAGACTGAGGCAAAGAAGGCATCAAGTACCTCGGCCTTTTCCTCATCCTTGGTGGCAATGTTTCCCCCTGCATCCAATAAAGGATGGAGATTTTCATTGGCTCTCTTTTTGTTGTCTTAATTGATTAAAATCTAAAGCAATACAATAGAGATAATAGAATGATTATAGTCTGCTTTTACTGATTCTCACTATCATTCAGAATCAAGTTTGCATTTTTCAAACCTGAGATGTCCAAAGATAACAGATTGACCTATAGACTCTACCCAGTGGTGTTTTGGGCTGGGTCATTCTTCAAAGTGTGCTCTTTCTGCCCCATGTACCATCCGAACAGATGTTCCACTGAACTTTGAATGACGGCCAGCTAGCTCAAAAACAACTAGGGAGCAGAGGTGAAGGGAATCAGGGGACAGAAGGCACAAATATGGATAGAAGCAAATGAAAAACAGAAAGGAAAAGGTTACACTAAAGTAGATATGGGTGAATAAGTATAAGCAAATCTTAGGAAGAGAGAAGGTACAAAATACGGCAAAGAAGGTAAGAGAGCAAGAGAAAGTGGGGAAATCTAGAAAAAAATTAAGAAAAAATAAAAAGGGGAATGAAAGAATAAAAAAGGCAGAAAAAATGAAAAAAAAAAAAAAAAGAGAATAGGACTTTTACCTTCATATAAAGATAAAGCAAGATGATAACTTAAATCAGCTATTTATTATTGTATCATCAAGAGAGATTCTTTGGATCTGAAGTATATCTACTTGTTAGGTGGATATGTATTATAACTGTGATTTTACTAAACTTAATCCATATAATCCTAATTTAAACCAATACAGGATTCAGAAGGATATTTCACTTAACTAATTTGAGATAAAAATCACGTTTTCTGTGTAAACAATTACTTTTGTCTGTATACTCAGCAGAAAGACTGTACATTGCAATAACTGAAAAGATAGATGAAGCTATTGAGGGAACTGGAGCAAAAGACTGAACATGGATAAAATAATAACAAACATGAACAAGAAATGAAAAACTTTTTTAAGTAAAATATATTGTGGTGGTATTTCTCCAAGTAGCTTGAGATGCTTAAGTCTAAATTGGCAGAACCTTTGTGAAATAAATGCATACTCTTTACATGTAAACTCAGTAAACAGAAAGTAAATAAATACAGTGCCTTTAAGTAATTCACAGAAAAATGTACAGACTGAAGTTGTTAACCAATGTTTAAGTCTAGAGAAAGGACTAATTAAGCTAACTTAACTTATTTTAAGACATAAATTAAAGTTAGTTTCAAATTAGTCTTGAAACATTTATGAACTGTGTCATAAAATACAGGGTACATATGCCTATGGGGCTAGATCTTAGGTTTAGTAAAACAATAGAGGTCTGATTGGAAGGAAATACATTTCCTCTTCTAAAACTTATTTATATCTTTTCTGGTCCAAAATATAAAATAATATTGAAATAGCTTCCACCAACTGCAGAAAACACAGGAAAGTAAAGGTCTCTGCCAGGAATTCACAGTGTCTGGATCTCACCTCTCATGTAACAAGAGAATACTTACCTTAGGGAAGCTAATTTTCCCTTGTAAAATAAGCTTATAATCGTGAAAGCCAAAAATGTAAAATAAGTGAGACAGTTCCCACTAACTGAGGAAATTATAGAAAATCACATTGCCAGGATCAGACAGACATAGAGGCTACAGGATCCCTCCCCCCTTCTTTTTTATAGCTAGTAACTAAAATAATACCATTATTCAGTGATCCTAAGTAACATTTTTTTTCAAATGGATTCTGCTAATCTAGAATGGACATCTTGATAATGTGTATTAAACTCTGTGATATAGGCGCATTGCCCCAGGGTATTTCACCCTCACCAAATATCTTATGAAAGGCATGGGTGTATAGGATAATTAAAATGCGATACTAAAAGATCTTAAGTGACTGAACCTGAACAGAATGTTAGTGGATATATATGAATGTCTAGTTCAAGGAGACATTAGTAAAGCATCTTTTCTTTTAAACAGCAACTGTGGACTGTGATTTTACCAGCTTGCTATTTGCCCCAGGAAAGCTAGGACTTTCAGCTCTCTAAATGTTAATTCTTTGAGAAAGGCAGAATCCTTAAGGGGACTTGAGTTTGGGGAAGGCAGGAATCCAGCAGTAAATTCAGGTACCTCTCTCAAAAGAAATCACATGACTTACAAATGATGTTACTAATAAATAAAGATTCTGTCTGTTTTTCAAAAGCTGTAAAAGTCAAGCAGTCCCACTATAGTTCCAAGCTAGTATTTAATTACACATCACATATCCTCCTTCTGTGACAGGCATAATATAAAACAAATTACAGAACTCTTCTTGTAAGGTGTTACCTTATGCTAGTAAAGCAGAAATCTTATTAATTAAATCTCAATTTAGGAGAAAATTGCTAAAACCTGTAAAAATATAAACTCCACTACTAGTATTTACACAGATCCCAGAATTAAAAATAACTGCCTTTCCATTTAATTACGTTGGCTATTACTTTGTTAAACTTTCTGCACATTTCTAAAATGTCAATATCACATCTAGACAACATAGATTGTAAGCCATGACTGTCAGATTTGGCAGTCAGTTCATCTGTTCTACTTTCCCTTGTCATTAACATAATCCTGAGAGGATCTTGGAGAAATACAGACTAGTATTTCTAGTGACTTTGTTAGTGAATCTGCATGGAAAAGGATCAGCTGCTGTATTGTCAAAAGGACTATAAATTTAGATTGTCAAAAAAAGCTTTGTCCTCACTTGTGCAATGTTATTCTGAAATGAAGCTATATTCAATGATAACAATTGGAATGAAAAATGAAATTAAAACTTCTTTTCCAGTTAAAAAATGCTGATATATTAGGAACATATTCTCTAACTTTTCTTTGACTTTTTAAGTAAAATGTTAGTTTTGTATGTGTTTTTTATTAATTTGAAGATATATGAGGAAAAATATTTTTATGTTTTCTTTGAATCATAATTTATTATTATCAATCAACAATTAAATTTAATAATTAATGTTCTTGAATTACAATGTTCTGTGTAATTAAAAACATTCTGTTAAAAATGTTTTAGCTAGTTTTTCAGCTATATATTGTGGCTTTTTGGTTTAAAGACAGGAAATATTCAAATATGGGAGCTTGGGGGCTGTTTTCAACTTTTTTTCTTATTAGAATATATCTTAAAAGTAAGTTTGATCACTAATGAGGCTTCTTTATTATGTTTGTTTTCAGACTTGCTTAAGATTAAAGGATTTGTTACTACTAGATTTTCTATCAATAAAATCTATCTGCTATGCACATGACTTTTAGCAATTCAGTTCAAAATATTTAGTCAAATGCCACAAATTGGTGTCAAAACTTTACTTCTTATCATCTGCTTGTTAATAAGCCCATCCAGACAGCAGGTGATAGTCTAAAAATTAATAATTTACTTTTTTTCTTCACTTAATAATTCACTTCATCTTCACTGTAGACATCAGATAGTACTTATGTTTTCTTGAAAAGTAAAGAGATGAAATAAATAAAGGATTTAAATTAACATGTCTAAGGCAAATACAGAGACTGAAACATTGTTCTAGACTGTATGTTTAAACTACTTTAAAGCATTTCTGAAAACTCTCTTTTTCAAGCCTGATGTCAGGATGAGAGGAAGAGACAAAAGGAATATTATCTGCAACCTTTTTAATTTCCTTCTGGTGGGAGTTGGAACTACAGAATTTATTTACCTACCTGACTTTTACATAATTAAATGATGGTCAAGGAACATTCCTGATCAGGTCTTTTCTTGAAGGCTTTTTATGATCTCATGGTATTTTGTGGAGTTTCAGCAAAATATTTGTGAGAGTTGTGCTCTCAGAAGCTAGTGCTTAACTGGACTTTAGTTTTAAATTAGGTAGAGGCCTTTAGGCACAAAGCTAACTATTTTAACAATCTTTTTGAAGATCAAGAGCAAGTTAAACTTGTCACTCAGACAAAGTTCCACTAGTGACCAGAATTAACTTTATGGCATTAAAAAGGGCATTGTAAATCCATTTATTACACTTACAGCTTCTCTTGTCAAGTACCTTTCATGAACAGTAGCACTAAACAAAGGGCTTATACAAAGGAACTGATCCAAAGAAGGAGACATTTTTGCTACTAATAAGAACCAAAGGCACCAGTTAAGTCTAGGAAACCATCACATAGTGCAAAACTATACTGTTACGCAGGAATAAAAAAGTAGTTTTTATCAATCTATTTCACTCTAATATCATAATTTTCCTGTCCTTCTGATAATATTTTTGTTGAAATTTAGGCTTGGATTCTCCTACATTTGTACAGGATAGAAGTGTTTTACATTGACTTTGTCAGTTTTCTGGAATTTGACTGCTTGGGTCTGCTACCTTTTCCTTCCACTATCCTGACAAAGTTTAAAAAGGAATAAAATTGCCAGCCTACTAAAATACAGATCTGAAAGGTTAATGCAGTACAGCAAGTGCATAATATATTGTACATGAAAAGTTTAATGTCTTATTCGCAGAGCAAGAATTGTAACAAGGACAGAGAATGACAGAAAATTAATCAGTCCTCATGATAATGCTCATAATAAGAACAGAAAGCGTTACTGAAAATATAATGCTTTTGAAGTGCACAGTAAAAACTACAGTCCAGAGCTCCTCCTTGAATTGTGAAAGAGTAGATGATGGTCATTATCAAATGAAAACGGACAGGTGCAAGAGAAACCAAAACCCAGGAAAAATTCAGTGCTTTGATAAATATTCATTATAAGTTATGAAACATTCTAAGAGCTTGGCTTATGTGGCTAAACTGTGTTTTTTAAATAAACTTATCCTTTAGATAGGTTTTATTACAGATAACCATTAACAGAATCTCTGTGTCTTACTCTGAAGAACCACATAATAACCATTTTGAAGCAGAAAAGTAGAATAAATGTCATTGTTTCTAAATTTGAGTACATGTAGATGCTGGTATGAAGCCTATATATAAAAAATGGTAAAAATATGATGTTTTAGGATATGAACAGAATGTTAGAATTGCTTCAAAAGGATCTTTTATGGTCAAAGTATTTAGTAGTAGTCCTGTCTCAAAATAGCTGTTGTTCTCTCTAACCTGAAGGCAGAACACTCTACCAAACCTTAACTACCTCATTCTTTTTTCTTCAGCCTTAGCTCCTAAATTGTCAAGTCTAAAACTGGAAACTACTAACAGTGAGAAGGTTGTATCTTTTCCAACTCATTAATTGAACTGAACTCTCTGTAAAAGGAAGCAACTTATCTGTGCCTGAATTCAGTGGAAAACCACAGTGCATATGAAAAATTTAGTCACTGGTTTGGTTGAGCCATTAAAAAACTTTGTCAAATACTTCCATGGTAACTGTTTATGGCACTCTACTCCCAATGGAGAAGTAAAGCAATACTCCATTCAAGGGTGAATATTCATTTCAGCTTGTGGCTTCTGAACATCATTATGCCACAATCAGTTTAACTGTGGGCTTTCAGGCTCTCATGTTAAGTGACTGACAGTGGGAATGGTTTACTTGTTACTTGGCTGCAAAAGAAAAGAAAAAGAAAAAGGTCTACATTATTGGGTCATTTGTCTACATCTGCTTTAGTGAACAGCTCAGTTGGTGGTGATGTTCTGACTTAAAGAGTACCGATTGCACCCTTTTTTTTTCCTTCAACTTCAGATGAATCCTAGTTGTGTCCCATGGACTGAATGCCCACTTGCAACTCAAGTGCTAGCCACTACAAACACATCTTCTAGTTTAATTTCATCAAAAAAGAAGCCAGTTCATGCACTCCAATGCCACTCTAATGTATTAGTATTTTTCTAGTTCCATCTTCAGAATGGAACCCACAGTAGAACTAACTGGAAAGATTATCTTGTTATTCACCAAATAATGGATGTTGTTTAAAATTCAGTTTCCATCTATCAGTTAATCTGATAATGGATACAGTTGTTCTGTGTCAATTTTAAAATGCTGACAATTTTGAGGACTCAGGTGCTAAAAAGAAAGTAATGATTTTGATCTTTGCACTCTAGAATCTTAACAAATCAGACTAGGGCAATTTTGAAATTAAGCCAGTTCAATCAAAACTAGCAAAAATCAGATTGTTTCATATATAAAATGATATACATTTCAATAGTCATTGAGGGGACATTTTTCTGATGAAGATTATGTGAAATGAGCATGTAAATAATTCCCTAATAATTTCCATATAAAAATAGTTGTTTTTTAAGTTTTATGTATTTATTATTTTAATTATTTAAATAATGTAATATGAACTAGCAAGAATTTATCCAGCTTTTGCAGAAAGAAACATTGTTATCAGTTTTATCCACCTCTTGCCTGCACAAACTGAAGAAAGGGTCAAAATAAGTATTAAGTGACCAGAGTTCTGATTCAAGTTTCTTTCAGCCTCCCATTCAGAAGGTTAAAGAATATCCTTAAATAAGGAATGAAGAAGAATGATAACTTTTTCACAGCTCTGGCCTTGAGTGGGAAAAGGATAGAATTGTCAAAGCAGAAATGAGAAATCGGAACAAATGTAATTTCCCTGTCTTGCCTCTCAACTTCTATTGCAGAACCACTTTAGCTGCCTTGAGGCAAGTGAGAAGATCCAAGCAATTAGCTGTCCCTGCAAGACAAGGGAAGGCAGAACCTCTTGTTGAGTAAAACTGAAGATGCAAGTTCCTCTAAATTTACAGTGTTAAGCATCTATAGTTTAAAGCTATAAACAAGGTTGAATATTGCCCTTGTCATATATGCTTGTTAGTATTTAGCAAAGCCAAATCTGATCTCTGGATTTAAGAGTATTAGGCTCTGCTGAAGATAACCGAATCAGAAATTCTGCAGTCAAAATAGCATGTACATAAACTTTGCTGTGTCTTTGTAACTGAGATTATGAAAACTATCCTGCTTTCCAAGTTTATGTAACTTTATTTAATTGCCTATGTATCCTCCTTATACAGTTTTGCCAGAAAGTCTGGATAGGGAGTTCCCAGAGTAATTTTGACTCTTTGTAGAAAGTCAACTTAAAAATTTCATGCAGTTTACCATGTCATTTTAGGCAGAAAAGGGCCTGACACATGCTAGGGCTGCCACTGGTGCTTAATGACTTATGATATGGAAGAGCTACTGTATTGGCCACCCAATGTAAACAGCTCCTATAGTGGAGGTAAAATGCTGGTGTGATCCACTAACAAATAAAGATCCCTTTTTAATACTCTGTGGATCTGCAATATGTTGAACAAAAGCAAAAAACAGGTGAAGTATGTCTTCAAATTGCAAGTTATATATTCAAAACTCCAAGCATTCGAGAATGGAAAAGAGCTGTAGTCCCTATATTTGATGAATAAATTGAGGTATAAACACAGGAACAGTTAAATTTGTGTAAAATTTTCTTTCCAGCATTGCTGCAGTGGTATTTTGCAGTCACTGCAGCTATGCATATGCACTTTGACTAGTTTGGAAAAGGAACTGTATTGAATTAAGATAAAGTCACCATTGGATACTATCTGAAGGATATGACTTAATTGCATACATGTGTTCTTCTACTTATTCTCTGAGTATCTGCTTAGTGTTCACTTAAAAAACCTGAGAGTAGAAGAGAGGCATCTTTAACCTGTCCTATGCCTGTTCTTTACATTATAATAAGAACAGTGTCCACAGGTCCTGTGTGTCTCTGGTTTCTGGTCACAGATGCTCTAGTGCTGTTGGAAGAACTTTCAAAAGATGAATGACTCAAAACAGTCTGAGAGAGAGACTGAAGTTAGACTCTGGAGTGAACAGAAACCCTTTCCTCAAACCCCTTGTTGCTTAAGTCACTGACTAGGCAGCAGGCTGGCTTTTGTGAATTCACATGGATCCAGTTCTGCCTGTGAAGGTTTTGTCCCTCTCCTAGGACACAAGGTTGCAAGACGTATAAAAGTGGCCCGTTTGTGAATATAGCATTTATACACGTGAATAGGGAAACCTTCCTATAAAGATTTATAGGAGAAAAATTTTAAGAATCTCAAAGATTCACCATGAGGGCTTCAAATAGAAGCATGTCAGAGAAACCCATGATTACTTAGACCAATTAGTACTGCAAACAAACAAAAATGGCAGAAGGCGTATAAGAACTTATGTGCATACATAGGTGTTTATCAGTCAGGACTTCAATTAGTCAGGGCAAAGTGAGCACATTGCACCGAGTAGTAGTGTTAAAGCAAGAAAAATGTAGATACAGACCAGTCTACAACTCCCTGCCCATTCTCCCACCCCCAAACCCCCTTCTTTCAGTTCTTCAAAAATTTATATTCTCCACTGTTATTTTACATTACTATTTCAGTTGGACACTATGCTCCATTTCCAAGGTGAAGTTCTATTTAGAACATAAAAGTAGGAACAAAGCAAAACATTTTGTGGTTCATAGATCACTGAGGTTCACTGGACATTCATTTTGAACCTCCAATAGCCAGTCACAAAGCTGGCAAAAATTTAAAAGGAAATACAGCTTAATGAGATAGAAGTGAAAATAGATATAATTGATGTTAATGAGATTTGAGGATAATAGTTGATTTCTACCTTAGAAATGCACATTTTTAATGAAAATCAACATAATTTTCAATCATAATTATAAAAATGATTCACATAAAAAGAAATGTTCTGTCTTTAAGCAGTAGAATTATGTTGAAATGATTTGATCTTATTTTAAATGTTTAAGTTTTTTTATTTTCAATTTCTCTTGTACCATACATAAAACTGTAACTGAAACTTCATTAGCACAGTCAAGTTATATATGCATTATGAGCCTTAACGTGATCAGAGAAGCAGAGTTTTGAGTTTCTGTAACAAATGGAGTTCAAATAGCAAAACATAACCTCCAGCAAACAATGGGTTATATATGCTTACCATCGTCAAGTTCTCTTTTCTTTGTGCCCTAAACAAAAATGTGAATTACTGGAATTTGTAATTGTATCTTGAATTTGATTAATCTCAATGACTTTAGAATGTGCATGAAGTCAATCGGAGGCACTGAAAAAAAAGAAACCCTGTTGCTACTCTGAAGCTTCCTGCAGTTTCACCAAATGACACCCTCCTTTCATTTCAAACAAACACGTCATGCCTTCTTAACTCCAGGCAGGATATTTCATTTTAACACTGTTGTCTAACAATGGAGCTTCTGCTGATCTTTGAGTGAAAAGCCAATGTATAATGGACACTTCCCAGGCTTCGAACCTTTACATAATCAGTATGCTTACAGAATTAGACTTTTTAATCTTTTTTTTTTTAAACGGCATCCTCGTTTCAGCTGGGATAGAGTTAATTTTCTTCCTAGTAGCTGGTATAGTACTGTGTTTTGGATTTAGGATGAGAATAATGTTGATAACTGGTGTTTCAGCTCTTGCTGAAACTAAGTGAAGGACTTCTCAGTTTCTTATACTGACCTGTCAGCAAGGAGGCTGGAGGTCTACAAGAAGCTGGGAGGGGACACAGCCGGGACAGCTAACCCAAACTGGCCAAAGGGATATTCCATGCCATATGAAGTCATGCTGAAAAAAAACTGGGGGGAATTGGCCGGGGGGGGCGCCACTACTGCTCAACCACCAGCGGGGCATTGGTCAGCAGGTGGTAAGCAATTGCATTGTGCATCACTTATTGAATCGAATCTAATCGAATCATTAAGGTTGGAAAAGACCTCTAAGATCATCTAGTCCAACCGACAACCCAACACCACCATGCCTACTATACCATGTCCCAAAGTGCCACGTCTACGCATTTTCAAACACCTCCAAGGATGGTGACTCTACCACCTCTCTTGGCAACCTGTTCCAATGCTGGACCACTCTTTCAGTAAAGAAATTTTTCCTAATATCCAATCTAAACCTCCCCTGGCACAACTTGAGGCCATTTCCTCTCGTCCTATCACTTGTTACTTGGGAGAAGAGACCAACACCCACCTCGCTACAACCTCCTTTCAGGTAATTGTAGAGAGCGATAAGGTCTCCCCTCAGCCTCCTCTTCTCCAGGCTAAACAATCCCAGGTCCCTCAGCTGCTCCTCATAAGACTTGTTCTCCAGACCTTTCACCAGCTTTGTTGCCCTTCTCTGGACATGCTCCAGCAATTCAATACCCTTCTTGTACTGAGGGGCCCAAAACTGAACACAGTATTTGAGATGCGGCCTCATCAGTGCTGAGTACAGGGGCATGATCACTTCCCTAGTCCAGCTGGCCACACTATTCCTTATACAAACCAGGATGCTGTTGGCCTTCTTGGCCACCTGGGCACACTGCTGGCTCATGTTCAGCCAGCTGTCAACCAGCACCTCAAGGTCCTTTTCCGCCGGGCAGCTTTCCAGCCACTCGTCCCCAAGCCTGTGGCGTTACATGGGGTTGTTGTGATTGAAGTGCAGGACCCGGCACTTGGCCTTGTTCAACCTCATAAAACTGACCTTGGCCCATCCAGCCAGCCTGTCCAGATCTCTCTGCAGAACCTTCCTACCCTCGAGCAGATTGATGCTCCTGCCCGACTTGGTGTCGTCTGCAAACTTACTGAGGGCGCACTCAATCCCTTCATTTAGATCATTGATAAAGATATTAAACAAGAGTGGCCCCAAAACTGAGCCCTGAGAAACACCGCTTATTTTGTGTATTCTTTTATCATCATTATTGTTTTCCCTTCCTTTTCTGACTTATTAAATTGTTTTTATCTCAACCGATGAGTTTTACCTTTTTTCCCAATTCTCTCCTCCATCCCACTGGGGGGGACTCAGCAAATGGCTGTGTGGTGTTTAGCTGCCTGCTGGGCTAAACCACAACAAATTGCTCTTACAATCAATTAAAAATAATATTTTCTTACTTCCTTTTTATTATTTATGATTTTTGAATCCCAATTTTGTGTTGCAAAATGAAGCAAATTATACTGAGTTACAGTACATGTATCTAATGCAAAATCTTACATTATGACAAAATTGGACAGGTACTGGAGTGGAGAATGCCACAGTTCAGTCGTAATTCATGCACTGAGCCAGTCTTTTCCAATGTGTAGATTAATGACATGGTCTTGGAGAAAGTACTTTTCATTCTGAACTAAAGAGAAGTAACAGCAAAAAGTAGTGTATTATTTGAAAGGAACTTTCACAAGAAAATGAAAGCTCCAGAGGCAATTGGGAGACACATAAATTCCAAAAATTCTGAGGGATGAAGAAAAAAAGGGTCAGACAGAAGGGCAAGGATAACAATAGGCTTTTCTTTATTAATAATCTTTAGAAACTTGAATCATAGAAGAAAATAAGCTCCAAGGGACCTCTGGAGGTCATCTGGTCTAACACCTTGCTCGTTGAGGACTAATTGCAAAGTTTGACTGGGTTCCTTAGAGCCTTGGTTCATTTGGTACTGAATATCTCTGAGGAGGGGCATGGAACAACCTCTCTGTGCACTTGGTCCAGGGATTGACTCTCTTCATAGTGCAGATGCTCTGATAGGGACAGACTCTTCTTACAGATGCAGAACCTGAGAATAAGATGCAACAGTCCCAAGTTGCAATAGGAAGAAATCTGATTAGGCATGAAAAAAAAGTTAATATATATATCCCCCAAGCCAGTTTCATAGCTCCTGCATACCTTTTGGACTGTAATCAGAAGCAAAATTTAGCAGTGATGCTTAGGAGACTTAGACTCCTTTGTGAATTTAAATTCAATACCTGGGCACAGTTGGAAATTACAGAATCTTCAATTAATGTTCTTGATGTGTGTGGTTCTGTTATAGGACCGGAGACAGGAATATGTTGAGCTCTGGCTCAACAAGCTCTGGCTTACAAAATACCTCTTCAGCTCCCTGCCACACTTGATCCAAGGGACTGGCTCTCAACTGATTTAACGTCATACAACAAATGGTGCCTTACGTAATAGTCTTCAGTGCATCTCAGCACTTTCACAGCATCATGGAAATTCAAGCTTTCCATTTCAGTGTGAATGTAAGAAAAAAAATCTGACCGAACAAGGAGAGATTATCACCTGTCCTGAAAACAAACAAAAATTAGCGATTGTATTTTATTATATTATAATATTTATTATAAGAAAAAAGAAACTATTTATTATATTATTATATTTATCATAGCATTATGTATGTATGCATAGCAATTTAATCATTGTTACTTTAGCAATATTTCAACAAAACATGTTAACCTTCTATACGGTCCTAGTTTTAGTTTGTGAAACAAAAAGGAAATATTAAAGATCAATTTAATGGAATGACATTTTTTCTTTTCTGTGTGACATAAATAGCATGGAACGATAGAAGACTCCTAATGTCTCTTTCATATTTAAGTGTCTATTCTAGATGTGAAGTAATCAGCTTCTCTAAAAGAACATAGGCAATAGTACTAAAACTCTTTTGTTTTACACTGGAATGAAATGCTGTTAAACCTACATGCCTCTGCCAAACCTGAGCAGGCTTCTTTTTTTTTTTTTTGCTTTTTTTTCCTCCCCAATTCTTCTGGATATATTCTGCATTCTGCATGTTTTTACTGTTGCTGCTTTCATTTCCCACTTGTCTCTATCTTTTTGCACTCCCCTTCATTCCACCTGTTAAAAATATCAGCATTTTAATAATCAGTGTTGATACTGAAATGTTATCTTTGGGATTGCAAGCTCAGATACCACTGAGATTAATGGGATAAAGGTGAGCTTGTTGTTTAAGACTGTCTGTTATACACCATTCACATTTGCAAGCGCCACATGAATGAAACTGTTAAAAAATAAGATATTTGGGGCAATCTGAGCAGATTCTGTGGTCAACATAAATATATCTTTGGAATATATTTTTGCCACTTGCCTTAAGATTCGTCTACCTGATGGCTTACGGAATCATACACTAATTAATGACATCTGTAGAACAACAAAAATCTCAATGATTGACTGATTCTTTCTTAGAAACATTATTATCCCAATGTGTTGCAACCACCAAACCACTATTACAACCTGACAAGCTAGGATACATGATTTAGATTCCCTTTCATGCCCTTATTTTTTCATTGTTTTCCTCCAGAAATCAATTTAGGACTAAAATTTTCAGATAAATAATCCATTTGACTAGCTATGAGAAGACTCTCTTCATTATGCTGCTGAGGACCCAGATGGTTTTCTACTCTTAGTTCCTAGGATCTGCTAGAGTCCTTGCCCTAAAGATTAGATGTTACTTCAGACATCTACTACTGAAGTATTCTTTCTAATATTCCTCTTACCCACTCAGTCTATACTCTTGTATCTATAAGGACTATGCATCTATAATTCCTTTCAAAAATCTATAGTATTAAATACTTTTTTTTCTGAATTTTTCAAAATTATGTGCTGTGTTATTTATGACCAGCAATGTTAAGTGCTGGTTTCTAATAAAATTGGCCTTGGTGTGACAAGGTCCATTTTTACAAAATACATTTTCCAATGTAACTAGTAAACTTTCATCTAAATTCTAGGGTAGACCTTGGGGGAACAAGGTAACACAGGCACGTTTTTTATTGAAATAAAACTTTTTGCTGTATATACGCTTAAGTTCATTGTCATTTAACATTCTCAGGAAGAACTGACTCAATTTGAGCAACATTTCTCCTATTGACACTAATGGGAGTTGTGCAACTACTAAAGTTTACAACCCATTAAATACCCAGAGGAAAATGTAAACCACTTCTGCTTCCTACCGCTGTACACTAGTTCACTAAAATTTGCTGAACTTTTGCTGTGCAGATGTCAGTGGGAGTTTTGCCACTGGTGCCAAAGGGGGCTGAATTTTACTCAGCATATCAATTACCTTTATAGAAACAGTTACAATGTTTTTGGTAAGCTGTTTAGTTCCTTAGAAAGAAATGAACTGGACACACAGACTTTTGGGCTGGGTGGACCATGAGCTAACCCAGCTATATGGAGGCAAACTCAGCCTTGCTTCTTTGGCAAGAGAAGTTTATTAGCTGCCTGAAGGTGCAGTGAGTCCACTGCATGACACGGGTGAAAACAGAGGTGTCCATCGTCACACTGGACTAAAATACCCATCTCTTCCAGTGTGCTATGTTATGGCTTCCAGTTACAGTCCCTGAGAGAGAGTTGCTGTGCATTCCCCATTAGAGGAAATGTCCCCTTTGTGGAGTGGTTACACCCCACAAATTGGCACAATCTTATTTTCATCCTAAATGCTCAGCAATAGTTGCTGATCAAAAAAAAGATGCTTTTCTATATTTTTAAATGGTTCTATTTTCATTTGCTTTTTTCGGTATGTCTGTCGTTCTTTCCTGTGTCCCATTTAAAAGTATTTGCATTCAGCTGGACAGTAAGGGCAATGCGTTCTCATGCATGCCTGAGATGTTGTCTGTCAGTATTAGCAATAATATCCTACCAAGTTGAAACAATGGAACAATTATTTTTCCATCTTGATTTCACATGAAGCCAGCCAAGTAGAGAGGAGTTGAAGGAGCATAGTTATTGTTATGGTTTATTCACCAGAAGGACATAAGTAATTTTTGTTGGCATAGGCATATTATAATTGAAGACCAGAAAATAATTTCTTTTTAAATAATTATGAAGTAATTCATTGCAGTATTAAGTATTAAAATATTTTCTTCTGTAATATCCATGGTATTTGGTGGTCATGGTGAAGAATCTTTCTTATAATCTGAAGCCACATTATGAAAGATTTTTTCCTAGAGGAAATCTGAGATTGCATTGGTTGTGTGCTAGGTCACAGTACTGGGTGCACACTCTGCCTTTCATAGCAGTGGCAGAGGAATGCAGGGAAAAATCTAACAAGAAGTCTTTCTGTTGCAGGCAAGTTTATTGATTTTGTTTTTAAATAGGCCTGGTGATCCATGGAAAATATACATATTTTAACATTCACATTCTCCATCTGAGCTATGGTGAAATGTCAGCTGGAGAAAACGACAATATACCACATCTTCAAAACAAACACCAGGCACTTCTTTTTTCATTTTTACTTTCAGCATTTTCTCCAAAGTAGAGAATTAAAGTACCTCTGAGCCATTGGATACTGCAGGGCTTGGGCAGGTTAAAGATTAGTACCAAGCAGTGGCAGCTCCATGGTTTCATGGACTTCTGCCAGTTCAAGACCATGAGCACTGAGAGTCCAGGCCCAGGTCAGATGCATTTTCTCCCTCTGTCCCACACCAAAAGGTGAGAAAAGGGTTGGGCTGTCTAACACTTACAATCACGACTGAAGTCAGACTTGGACCTGTAGAAAGGCAGCCCAAAGAGGGCAATTTATTCTGCTTTTAGTTAAGGACAGCCCTGGGACTGTCCTTGCGAAAAAAGTTAAAGTAAAGCAGAGCTTATGTATGGTTCAGTTATGGGCTGCCTTGACCTATATGCCTATATGCGTATTCTCTGACATAGAAATACAACACACTACACTGTTGTTACCAAGTGAAAAATTTATCCAAGACAGGTTTTTAAAATATGATTCTCCTCTTTACAAGAGACACATTGCAAGATCCTGCAGTGCAGAAAAGTATAAATGTTCAAATGTATATAAACCTTTGTACAAATACAGACATTTTCTCTCTGTGTAGCACCTTTAACCATCATGCAGCCACCAGCCAAGGCTGAAGGTAGTACTAATTGTTGCCTTTTGTTAGGTTCTCATTATTCAGGGCAGAAAGCAGGTGTATATTGTAATATAGAGAACATATTTCAAATTAATTCCTTTTCCATAACAGGCAGACAATTGTAGATCAAATGTGGTTTTCATTCATCCCAAATGAATTCAGTGTAGTTAGGTAAAATTCAGTCTCTAAATCACAAGACCTGAATAGTTGTATTTTAGAGCATATTCTGCAATATGGGGTAAATTTGAATTATTCAAGCATACTTGAGTAATGTAAAACCATCTTCAAATATTTGTTTTCTTGCAGTCTTTCTAAAAGTTAAATATGTACACATATACCCATGTATCCTATATTTTCCTATACTTTCTTATAAAAAATCTGTATGCACAGTTATATTGCATGGAATATGTGCAATTATGGGTACACTGGAATATATATACATATATAAATACAATTCACCTATTTACATATTTCTATAATCCATATTTTTATTTTGTGCATGTATATGTATGAGCATGTATGACTACTTCTATACACAATCAGAAAGAATTTATCGAACTGTAAAGCCACATGCACACAAATGTTGTCTCATAGTAAAAAGATCTTTGTAATAATAAGAAAACTGTCTAATTGCATTTCCTAAGCACTTAGGACTGCTTCTCTTGCACTTTGCCACAGAGTACTGAAGTGGCAGGCTGGGATTAAGATTTAGGTTTTGAGGCTCAGAATAAGTAATTATGGAGTTAGGTTGTCACTCACTGAATTATTCTGAATCTCTTAAAACAGACAAATTATTCTGTAGTCTAGACTTACATTTTAACACAATTTATGCAAGTGCATACATATTGGCTTAAAAAATGTAATAAAGATAATAAAAATTTATATCTTTTTCTATTTTTTTTTTGCCTCTTGGAGAAATATCCTGACACATTGCCAGACATTTGTTTATACTTCTTTTTGTATCCTTCCAGTTGACTTTGTAGTTGAGAATTTGCATATGTGCAGAATGAGAACGAGAGAGAGCTCAGCTGAGGAAATAAAGCCTATTCTGCAAATAATGAGAGCTGTAATCACTCCTTCCCCACGTAGAGGCAAATTCAGCAATTTTGACTAAAACTCAGTGACAATTCTGTCCCTTCCATGGTGCCAAGGTCATGCAATGTTTCACAGCGGAATCACAGTTGTTGAAGAAGCACGTGCCTCGTCACTAAGTTTGTTTGGCTATCAGGAGCAACATTAGAAACTGAACTCTTTCCTGA
>VYZW01055497.1:16520-55679 GCA_013401315.1 Balaeniceps rex
GGGGCCCGGCGTGGCGCCGCGCAGGCAGGGCTCGGCCGCCCTTCGCCCCCCGGATCAGCCCCAGGCGCGGCGCGGCCTGGAGCGGGGGCCCTCGGGGAGCTGCGGGAGCCCCGGTGCGGCCGGGCCGGGCGTGAGAGGAGAAACGGTGTGAGCCGGGGCGGGGAGCTCAGGTGTTGGGGAGCACCGTGGGGCAGAGGGGATGAGGCCGCGGAGGGTGGCTGGAGAAATGGCAGCATCTCCTCCTTGGGGAGCCAGTCCTCAGGTGGAGAAGTGACGCGGGGGCAGACCCGGCTGCCCGCTCACAGCCAGGAGCAGGAACACTAGCATGTGTAGTCCAGAAACGTGTCTGCTGTACAGCAGTGTTCAGGGTTCGGTCCTCAGGTCGTCTTCTGCCAAAGCATGTCCTCCCTTTTCTTGGACTTCGCCAGCCCAGAAGATGGTGTGTGGTAAAGAAGGGAGCTCCCGCGTTGGGGGAGGGTCTGAGGCTGGTGTTAGCAGATCTCGCCTGGTGCAGTCAGGCGACCGAACAGCACTGCCTTTTCATACCAGCTTGATGCTTGGTTCATTTGGTGGAGGAAGGTGGAAGCCTGGGCCATCAACACAGGCTTCATATATCCAGTAGTTACTCTGCACAATCATTTTTAAGCGTACAAGGAAGACCTTGGTATAGTCATGAGTAGATCTAATTATGAATTAATGAGAAAGAAGTAGCTTGTGTATATTCGGTATATAGGTGGTTTGGAAACAAATCTATTTCTGTTTTTTACATAGAGAATGTGAACCTCTGTAGAAGAAAACCCACTAGATATGGTGGGATATGTAGAAACTTGGCATCTCTGGGGATCTGGCAGCCTAGCGATAACATTTTGTCTTTCTAAAGCATAATTTATCTGACAAACTTTATGTCTCTCATAAATATTTACCAGCTTAGCCTTGAAATCCATGCCACGATGTAGGTAGTACTTTCCTCATTTTTAGAGACATGAGCAAGGAAAGATAGCCTTTGAACACTACCCAATAAATAAGTTGCTTGTCTGTTACTTCATCATCAGGACTACAAAATACTCCACAACACCTGACCTGCAGAAGGAGAAACCCAGTAGACTTGCATGACGCCTTATCTTCCTCACTCTGAAGTTAAGCTAACAGCTTGTTCTGTGTCAATGACAGGAATTTTGGATTTGAATACTCGCCTCTTGTGCAAATGATCTGTATTTCTGTGCGTACATATACGTCCGTGTGCTATATGCTCAGACGGTACGTCCTCGTAGCACAGCCGCTCTCTCTGGGTAGCAGGCAGGACCCTTTGCACAGAGAAGGGAGTGGGAGTTGCCTCTATCTGGTTTGCCAAGGTCAGTCACGAAGTCTGAAGCAAAGCCAGGAAAAGTATCCAGATCTCCTGACTCTCTGCTTTTGCCACAGGGCTGCTGCTTCATCTTTTACTTTTCGGTTGCCAGTAGAATATGTTCTTTACAATGTGTTTGTAAAAAATTGTAATTGACTTGCAACAGAGTCAGAAAAAGGGTAAAAATAGACAAAGGTTTACTTGGGTTGTTAACCAGACTAATGCTCTCACCCTGCACTTGTGGGCACTCCAGCTAGCAGGAGAAGGCTGAACCGGAGGTGTTGAAGCAGGGAGCGATTCGCATAGTGTGCGCAGCACGCTGAGTTCGGTCATGCTGTTTGCACCTGCAGGTTTACCTGTCCTGAGCCTTGGCAAAACTGAGATCTATGGAAGTTTTGTGCACAGGCACGAAGAGGTATTAAAGTAAGCTGAGCATTGTGTTATATGTACTTGCATTGCCATTCCATGGAAGCAGTAGTCGCTCAGATAAAATCTGAACTATACAATGGTGGATAGTTAGGTGAAAATCCTAGGCCTGTTAATGCAATAGGAGTTCTGCTATCGTCCCCAATAAAGCCCACATTTAATACTCACAGTCCAAATAAAAAGGGGCTGGGGCGGAGATGCAGGGGAAGGGGAGTTGTGGGGGAAGGAATGTTTATGTCTTTCAGAGTCATGTTTCTGATTGGCAAAGTGATTTTGAAATAAGAACTTTTGAAGAAAATGCTTGAGACCACAAAAACAACAGCAGCTGATTTTGCTGTTTTATTGCCAATAAACGGTAGCATTGATTAGTGCTGGTTTTTTCATGTAGCAAAACTTGCACAGGGAATGACAAACTGCGTAGCAGCTACTTTCTTTTCTATTTCATTGTTGCTATGTTCTGTTTCTCTCGTTTAAACAGATGAGTTCATTTCAAAGTGTATTCATTTTCTTCTTAGAAATTGGGCCATAGTCAAAAAACTGATTGCATGGGTTTCCTACTTCTTTGTGGTCTATAAATATTCTGTGTATTATCAGGTACTACTTAAGCCGCATTCACAAATCAGAAGGTGATCTTTTTCCTATCTAAATGCTCTGAAAACTCAGAAGGCAGTCTGATAATCAAATCGTGCTTTCTGGTTCTTGTGCTATCTCTAGTGATAGTGACAGTGATTTTGTAAGTGGGACTTAGATGACAATGTTTGTATGTTATCCAGAATGGGCTGCAACTTGCGCTTTGAGCTGTACTGGCTACAGTGCTAACAGTTGTAAAAACTTGTTTTTGCCAGTAGAGTTGGAGAATATGACTCAAAGACACACAGGAAGCAGATCTGCTAGTTAAGGTGCCTTTTTTATGTCACTCTTTTGGCTATCACTACACGCAGAAAACAAAAGAAAACAATATGATACAAAATGACATTGTGGTGAAGAATTTCAGGGTTTTTTTTCTTCTGGACGTTAAAGGTCACACTAAGAAATCTTTTAACACTGCACTGCGCAGACAGAGTAGACCCTAACTTTAACAGCATTTGCGATCAGAGCAAAAAATGTTGGAATTGATTACAATTGCTGGACAAAATATAAGGATTGATTTTAATTTTTGGTTTGGGCCCCTCAGTACAAGAAGGACATTGAGTTGCTGGAGCGTGTCCAGAGAAGGGCAACGAAGCTGGTGAAGGGTCTGGAGAGGAAGTCTTATGAGGAGCAGCTGAGGGAACTGGGATTGTTTAGTCTGGAGGAGGCTCAGGGGAGACCTTATCGCTCTCTACAGCTACCTGAGAGGGGGTTGTGAGGTGGGTGTTGGTCTCTTCTCCCAGGCAACTAGCAATAGGACGAGAGGAAATGGCCTCAAGTTGCGCCAGGGGAGGTTTAGATTGGATATTAGGAAAAATTTCTTTACTGAAAGAGTGGTCAAGCATTGGAACAGGCTGGCCAGAGAGCTGGTGGAGTCCCCATCCCTGGAGGGGTTCAAAAATGTGTAGATGTGGCACTTCGGGACATGGTATAGTAGGCATGGTGGTGTTGGGTTGACGGTTGGACTAGATGATCTTGGAGGTCTTTTCTAACCTTAATGATTCTATGATTCTAATGTATTCGAATGCACGGGTTTTGAGTCTTAATTCTGGAAGAAGGATTGCAAATGCAGAACTGAGTGAGGAATTTCTATTCCCCAAACCTCACTTTAAAGGCTGGGGACTGAAAAACATCAGTTGGTAGAGGCAAGTAGAGAATCAGCTAAAGTAATTGTTCTAGCTGCCTCGTTGTGCACTGCAGCTATGACAGTATACAGCAGCTAGGAATCTGCCCAAATATTAAATCATTTTAATTTATACAAAAATATCAGTTTAGACTGATAATTGTTAGCCCTGATGCGACTTTTTGGTGTTTTTTTAAGCCTTTACAAAACACATTTTAAAATGTGTTATGTCCACAGGGATGTAAGCAGTATTATTCATTATTTTCCCATGCCTTATTGTTTTTTTTTCTTGTAGAAATTCTAAGATAATCCCATGCAATGGAAGATTTCCAGGGCTGTTTCATCATCACTGTTGCCTTTAAAACTAAAATCATTACTTGTGTTTGAAATCATTATTTGTATTTGTTTTTAAAATTGTAACTTCCAAAGAATACATAATCTTAACAGTGTTTTATAGTAGGAAGTAGTTTATGATTTTGAAAATGGCGATGACAAAGCTATTGATAGGAAAGGACTGATTACTGTCTGCAACCTGAATCAATAGTCCATGCTCAATTATAATGCAGCCCAAGTGCAACCCACTGCAAGGCCAGGGTGAAATGTGTTTTTGACAGCAGAGAAAAAAATGGAAAGAGAAAAGATCTTCCTCCTCGACTTCATGTCCAGCAGAGAATGAGATCTGAAAGGTGGGAGAAGATTTTTTGTGTGTTGACTTCTTCCTTTGATCTGTGCCCATTTGACTTTCGAAGTTGGCTTTCTGTGCAGGAGAAGAGCAGGTCCCTGCGGACAGCGGAGTGGCCATGGCAGTGCAATTGCTCTGCATTCCTCAGGTATTGGAGAGGTTCAGGCACTGGGCTGTGACTATGAGAAAACAGGAGCAAACAGTGGTGGTTCCTGGAGTGCACGCCTCATTTCATTCCTTACCTGTAAGGCCAAGCACGCTGTGCTTTGCCTGCAAAGCCATATGGCATGGTACATGAGATGTGAACCTTCATGATGGAATCGCTATCAAGTGCCTGAACTGCACTAATTCCACCACCATTTGACGCAAATGCCTACACGGATCATAGGCTCTGGGACAGAATCACACTGCTCCAGAGAGTCGGGTGGGAGCATTGCTCTCATGGGTTGGCACAAGGTCAGTGTTTAGAAAAGTGAGAGAATTGTTTCATCTCCTTAGCTTTCCATAAACCTGACGCCTTGTGGGTTACAAAGGAAATGCAAAGGACAAGTAGCCAGTTGCTGGTGATGCTAGCTCTGAATTTGACTCTGTATGTTTGAAGCTAAAATAGGTGTTTGTAACAAGCCTCTTCCATTCCTACTAGTGCATGACCCCAACAGAGCTGCATCTTAAACATGCATCCTTTCGGATGCTTTGCCATCTGAGTCAGCCATGCTACTGTTCCTCCTACGCCGTTTCCTGTGTGGTTGGTGCTGAATCAAAGACTCCATTCACAATGATGGGGAAAAGAATAGATGACTAGCACACATAATGTTTTCAAGTGCAAATTAATAATTGGTGTGCCGGAGTGTTAGTGGGAAGTAATTGTTTTGGAGCAGTGAGATAAATTCCAGGGTTTTTGGGCACAGGTTATCTAAAAATGGTATAGCCCACACGTGTTCGAAAAGGAACATCTAAAATTGTTGACAGGCTAATGGAAAGTACACAGCTTGGCTGAAATTCCCAGGGCCCACAATAAGCCCCAATAAGCCCCAGGGCCCACAATAAGCCCACAATAAGCCCACAATAAGCTCCAAGCCCCTGCTTGGAGAGACTTGCCAAGGAGTTGTTAGAGCTTCCTTCTCCGTCTCCAACCCCAGAGCACCTTAGCATCCAACCTGCAGCTCCCACCTGTAATAACCATTTGCACCTTCAGTGGTAGGCAAAGCCTCTCAGCCACTGTCCCTGCTGGTTATAGCCTTCCCTGCTCTTCTCTGAGAAGAATCCTTTATTCTCCAGAGACCTCCAAGTACATCTACACAGACAGCTCAGTGTACACCCAAACCCACGTGTAAGTGCACCTTGTTTATACATGAGTGTGTGTTCAGGTACAAGCTTGGGCTGAGCCTCAGTAGTCTCTGAAGGCACCTCAGGTGAAGGCCCAGGTTCTTGCTCATATGGTCTCCAAAGCTTTGGCAGAACCAAGTCTTGAAGTCCCTCTGTGTGGATTGCTCTGAAGTAACTTGTTTGATTTAGATTGTATCCCAAATATTGCAAGAGGTAAGGAATCCATGAGCAATCCAGGAAAACTGTCCATGTGACGTGCTTCTGCTCTGGATGTGCCTACTTGTATTGGGTTTGTGTGGCAAGGTTTTAGTTGCGGGGGCGGGGGGGGGGAAGGCTACAGGAGTGGCTTCTATGAGAAGCTACTAGAAGCTTCCCTGATGTCCGATAGAGCCAATGCCAGCTGGCTCGAAGATGGACCTGCCGCTGGCCAAGGCTGAGCCAGACAGCGACGGTGGTAGCACCTCTGTGGTAACATATTTAGGAAGGGGGGAAAAAAAACCACAACCCGACACAAACTGCAGCTGGAGTGAGGAGTGAGAATATGTGAGAGGAATGACTCTGCAGACGCCAAGGTCAGTGAAGGAGGGGGAGGAGGTGCTCCAGGCACCGGAGCAGAGATTCCCCTGCAGCCTGTGGTAAAGACCATGGTGAGGCAGGCTGTCCCCTGCAGCCCATGGAGGTCCATGGTGGAGCAGATATCCACCTGCAGTCCGTGGAGGACACCATGCCAGAGCAGGTGGATGCCCGAAGGAGGCTGTGACCCTGTGGGAAGCCTGTGCTGGAGCAGGCTCCTGGCAGGACCTGTGGACCCATGGAGAGAGGAGCCCACACTGGAGCAGGTTTGGTGGCAGGACTTGTGACCCCACGGGGGACCCATGCTGGAGCAGCCTGCTCCTGAAGGACTGCACCCCGTGGACGGGACCCACGCTGGAGCAGTTCATGAAGAACGGCAGCCCGTGGGAAGGACCCACATTGGAGAAGTTCATGGAGGACTGTCTCCCGTGGGAGGGACCCCACGCTGGAGCAGGGGAAGAATGTGAGGAGTCCTCCCCCTGAGGAGGAAGGAGCGGCAGAGACAACGTGTGATGAACTGACCGCAACCCCCATTCCCCGTCCCCCTGCGTCGCTCGGGGGGAGGAGGTAGAGAAAATGGGGAGTGAAGTTGAGCCTGGGAAGAAGGGAGGGGTGGGGGGAAGGAGTTTTAAGATTTGGTTTTTATTTTCTCATTACCCTACTCAGTTTTGACTGGTAATAAATTAAACTGATTTTCCCTGAGTCCATCTGTTTTGCCCATGACGGTAGTTGCTGAGTGATCTCCCTGTCCTTATCTTGACCCATGAGCCTTTCATTATATTTTCTCTCCCTTGTCCAGCTGAGAAGGGGAGTGATAGAATGGCTCTGGTGGGCACCTGGCATCCAGCCAGGGTCAACCCACACACTACTAATGACAGCTTGCAGCTATGGGATGTCTCCTGCTTTTGTCTCGTGGATGATCAAACTTTTACTCCCAACCAGGACTCAGCTCAGCCCACAGCCATCTCTTTAACAGACTGAAGAGACTGAAATCTTGGGGTCTGTCACCAAAGGGCATCCTATTCCGATTTGTAAGCAGTAGCATGCATGTTTTCTCTGATTCATCTCCACCTTATCTATCAGTTTGTGCTGCAGATACCAGATGTGAACATGGTATTCCAGCTGTAATTCCAGCTGAAACCCAAATATAGACATGATATAGCTTATTTTGCTGATGCCACAGCCAAAGAACCCATTTAGCGCTCTCAGATACTGTAACTGAACTCTGGAAAGTCATGTTCGGCTGTGACTCACGTGCCCTTTTCAGTATCTCTGACCCTTCCCCTCCCCTCCCCTCCTGTCTTGAAATTATTATTCCTGCAAGTATGATTTTTAACTTTGGTTGTACTCAAATATGTATCGTTCACTTGAACACAATTTTGCAAACTGGTTTGCTCCGCACCAGTGACACATCCTTTAATTTCCACTTCTTCTCTCCATCTTGGTGTCATCTGCAAAGCTTATCAGTAATCTTTTCCTTTCTTTACAGTCCTTGATAAAGTATCAATTGGTGCAGATGAAGAACTGATTGTGCAGGGTTACAGGACCGTATTGCATTTTTGTGCTGTTAAAAAATTGTCGGTAAGTAGTTGCCACCTTGGAAATTTATACAATGCAGCGGCCATCCCAGGGTGGGAAAGGGGTAGAGGGAAAATGAACAACTCGGAGAAAAACCAGCTGACGACCGGGCTCTGCCAGCAAGCAAAGGGAAGGGGTGCAAGGACTGAGGGCTCAATAAATGGTTGGAGGGGAACACCCAGGAACCCGTGCCTGCTGCCCGCAGTGCCCGAGCACCCTCCCAGGAACACCACGGTGGTGTCTAAGGGACGATTAGTTAGACAACCATTTTATATGTGTCACGTTGGGTTTGTATTGTTCTGGTTTCTTAATCAACATGTCCTGCTGCAACAAGTTGAAGGCCTTAAAGAAGTCCAGGTGTTTTACATCAGCTTCGTTACATTTATCACTCAATCTTGCAGTCTCCTCAGTGAAAGATAACAAGTCAGTTTGAAAGGGTCTCTTCCCATAAACTCCTGTTGATTGGCATTAATTATATTTCCCTCCCTTAATTCTTTGTTAATCTAGATCCCTATGAGTCATTCCATTATACTGCTGGGACTCGTGTCAGGAGACAGGCGTATAAATACTTAGATCTTTCTCTCTACCTTTTCCAAAAACTTTCCCAACATCTGCTTTCCTTTGGAGCTTCCCCACTGCCCAGAAAGTTACTGGAGATCACGCGCAGCTGTAGTGCTGTGCTTATGCATTGAAGACATCCTGGATAATCACCCTGACAAAGCCAGCCATGTTACGTATTCTACTGAAACAAGGGTTTTTTGAATAATGAATTAACTCTACAATCATAAACAACCTTTGCAAAAGCATGGGAAGAAATATTTCATTTGTGTGTTTATCTTGGGTTTCTATACCACAACCTAGTACTATGGCTACAAAGAGTCTTTTTTAAATGCGTGGATGATTTAAAAAAAGGATTTATAGAAGACCAGCCAGAGGGGTGCACAGCACAGACAGGTTTTGTGTATGGTCCCCAGCATGGTGCTTCACAGCACCTTTGCTCTTCTAGTGCTAAACCACCTTTTGCCTTCCATTCTCCTCAAACAATGACAGCAACCCAGGAGATGAAGAAACAGGCCCATACTTACTACTATTGCTGTAGGTGCATAGATGTGTAGTAACATCATCACTTTCTTTTTTTTTTTTGGTTTGTTTCAGAACATCAAGGAGATGACAAATACATAACATATTTGGGCTTGTTTCATAGGAAAAGATGAGCTGTTGATTTCAAAATATCTGCTAGAAGGTCAACAACTTCTAATTGAATTGGAAAAATATCACATTGATGCTGTTGCCCCAATCCTGATTAGAATTCACATCACATAAGAACATAAAAACACTTTTGGAGAGAGAGAGAGGATGTTTCATCATCTAAGCACAGGACAGTTTTCAAGATGCATAGAAGAACAAAATGAATTAGAAGGAACGTTTTAACATTATCAAAATAAATAGCAGGAATTAGGACTATCATCATTTCAAACACACACAAATAATAAACTCAGGTCCTGTATTCATCTGCATCTGTATTTATCTGAACACGTATCTGAGGTCGCTGGTGAGGGCCAGGTTCCCCCTGGCTGCCCCTGCAGCGAGCCTGGCCAGCGCTCCCCGGTGGGGAAGACATGCTCCCAGCTCAGGCTTTGGAGGAATGGGACATCTTCATCCCAAAATAGTCAGGGCACTGGCTCTGTTTCTTCTTGGCCAAGAGTGCCAGTCACCGCTTAGCCTTTTTTTCACTGATGACAATAAACATTTGGGGATTAGGTCTGCGGTGTGTATGAATCACATAGCTCTGTATGACTTGCTTGAAGTGCTTGGCGCTATATAAACCTAATAAATGAATAGTCCCTTTTGGCAGTGAAGTCTGTGCATGCTGCAGGTATTCTCCGTGGAGAAAATTCAGCCTGCGGTGTACAGCTGAAGAGTTTTCTCCATGTATCATGGAGTTTCCCTTTGAGTAGCTTGCATTGATTTTCTTTTCACACATTACACAGCATCACATGATTTACAGGCAAACGTCTAACTACAACTGTATTGCATTAATTACCATTCATTGCTTTTCTTCCCTTTTGCCCTTCCCTTTTTTAGCCGGGTACTTCTCCTGGGACTTGTTGGACCAAAGTCTCCTTTCATCGTTCATAAAAATACCATTGGAGTGGCTGGAGCCGCGAGCTGCTGGGAGCAGGGCAGGGGGGGAGCCCCAGGGATGCTGCACCACGTGAAGGGCACCCTCTTGCCTGGGGAGCGCTGCTTTCAGGGGGCTCTGCACCCCTCTCCTGCCTTCACTGAATGCCCACTTTGCCACCTACCTTCTCCTGGCCTCTTTGCTCATCTGGCAGCGGAACGATAAGTCTTCCTGGCAGGATTTACCCTTGCAAACATAGGATCCCGTTGGGCTAATAAATACTTCCCGTCATTGCCTAAGGTTGCCAACAGTAACATTCCCTTCCCCATTTATAGGAGATGCTGAATTATGGCATCGGTACTGTTAACACCTTTAATGTTTCTCCCATTAACATTTTCTGCCCATAAAAGGGTTTTCATATTTTCTGTGGGTTCTGGTTTTACTTTCTTTTGTGGCTACTGAAGCTTGAGCCACCTGAACTTTGGGAGTCAGCCTTTTAAATTTGTTTTAAAACTTTCACAATAATTATAGATTTTTCAATCTGATTTTGAAACGCAAGATAATATTGGAGACACATGCAGGGATGTGACTTCGAATGCTTTGAAAACCTTTTATACTTACCCTTTTTTTCAGTAGCAAGATGGAAAAAAGGAAGAGAGAACTAAAACACCCATGAAAAAGAGCCACCAATAATTTTTAATAGAAACCTTTTCTAGGACTTGTTGAGCAAAGGAAAGATTCCTTCCTCTGGAAGCCAGCAGAATGGAGAGGATATTGCAGATTTTTAAAGATTCAGTAAATGCTTGCTCCTATTTTTCAAACAGCTCTTGCTGAAAGCACTTTTGTGTGTCTGCATTAGCAGATGAAATGGTTTCAACCCCAGTAAGAAGGGAGATGGGAGCCGTGCTGTTTCCTGCTGCCTTGCCCCGGGAGGGGAAGGGAAGGACGGCATCGGAGGGGCCAGGGCTGGCTGGGCTGCAGAAGGCTTCTGCGGGGAGAAGAGGAAGGGAACGCACATGCAGGACATGAAGGAAGATCTGACAGACTGGAAAAGCACACGGGTCTGAGGAATGGGGAAAGAGCTAGTGGCTGGAAAAACACGCAGGCACTAACCCCGGGAGAATTTTCCTTTTGAGTAGATCAGCCCCTCTCATAAGGAGGAGTGAACTGAGAGGCCACGTTAGGTCCCACACTGGGTATGATCCTTGGTGGCTTCAAGTTCTAGTTTCCTAATACTACCTGGCTTCGGTGAAACTTGCAGTTGGTTATTGCGGGGATGAGCCTCTAGGACACCCTTTAAGAGGAGGAAAATCATTCTGCCTCCTTATATGAGGCAGATGACCTGCTGGGGCACTTGTACCCTGGGGACACTGCTGAAGGTCTGAGGCATCACTTGCAGCCACCTGAGACCAAGCCTGGCCTCACCTGGGACCAAAGTCCGACTGCAATGAGTTGAGCATGGGTGTTTGGAGGACATTAAAGGGCTCCTTTAATGGGGCTGCCCGTTAGAGGAAAACATGTTGTTTCCACAGGGCTATGTTTGCTCCGTGTTTGCCATCCGCTGCCATGTCCTGTAGCCCCCTCCATGGCATTGTGCCCTTGGACTTCAGGATCTCCCTCAGGGCTTCTCTGGGAAGACCCAGGATGGACTGGGAGAGGACTTGGGAAATGCACCCTGTCCTTGGCAGATAGCGGTATGGGGCAGAGACAGCCTGTGCAACTCAGCAGTGCTGACAAATGCTGTGTAAGCATCTATACACACACATAGATATATTTCTTTCCCTCTGTGTGTGCGTACATATAACAGGAAACCACCTTCTGCTCCCTTCGTAACAGACCCTCCGGTATCTGTAAGTGTGACACACGCTCCCCTTGGGAATCCATGGAGGCTGTAATGTATAACAGAGTAGGATTTATCACGTTCTCTAACACCTAGGGAAAAGACTAATACTATTTTCTAAAGTACTGCATTGTTTTTGGGTTCAGCTATATTGCTTTTAATATTTTATGTATGTGAATATGGTGCACTGCAATGAAAACACCCTTATATCTTTTTCTAGTAAGTGCATCTTTCAAAACAAGGAACGATATGAAATGATGGAGAGGAGCTCTGGGTGTGGAAGGCACAAGAAAATGCATAAAAGATGAAGTCCTATTTATGTTTCTTGCATGCGTGCAAAAAAAAAAAAACACCAACCAAAAAAACAACCTACCTACATTAAAGAAACGCTATTCAAGCTACAAAGTAAATCAGCCGGCATGTGGCCTCTCTGTACTTGCACATTAGGATCCAGGCTTTAATCACAGGACCGCACGCTGCTTTTCCAGAGCCCCCCGCGTACAGGACCTGCTCTGGGGGCACAGAGCCGCACGTGGGAGAGGAATCCCCTTTGCTTTGCTGCCGGAGGTGGCGAGGCTGCAGAGCTGGGGGGAAGGTGCCTCCCCAGGGGACTGCACCATGCAAAGCTGAGTTCAACAGGGACTGCAAAACTCCCGGATGCTGAAATCCGAGGGAAGTTTGTGCAATCAGCTGCAAAGGCAGCGTGCAGCCGACACGCTGGCCAGCACGGAGAGGAAAATCTCAGAGCTGTTCACCAGGATACGCTGACAGCGCACGGCTGTGCTGTGTGGTTAGCTGGGTTAGAGCGGGTACCTCTACTAGGAGCAATATAAATGCATTAGTGCAACGGTGTGGGCTGATTTCCCCTAAGCTCAGCAGTTAAACTGCTTTAGGGCTCGCACAGGGCTGCTTCAGGTATCTCTCCACACAGGCTTTTTGCTTAGCCGTTGTTCTGCAGGTGGGAACCATCCATTTTGTGCGCAGAGATGAGCCTGGGTGGGGAGCCTTGAAGAAACAGTGAAATGAGAAACATGCAGAGGCGGCCTTCGTTCGGTGCCTTCTAACTCTGGAGCAGCCGGCTGCGTAACATCAGCTTTCTAAAGGTCGCTTGTGTGCGTGCTCGCCTCTGCGTGGGCACTCCTGGGTCGCAGAAAAGCAAACTGGAGATCCCCAGTGGGCCCACCATGCCTTGGTGACAGAGCCAGCAGCAGAGCCGGAGCACTGAGGCCACCAGGCAGAAGTGTGACAGGAGCTAACAAAGCATTTGTCACAGCGGAAGGCTGCCATCCACAATGTGTCAACCAAGGTGAGACGTAGGACCAGAGTGTTTCAGCTATGATGGAGGAGAAATGCGTGTGGGAATATTTTGTTCATCCCAGGCATTGCAGGAGACATCCTAATGGGGAGAAGGGACTCCTCTTTCCTCCTTTTGTCCCATGTCCTCAGAGGTCCAGATCCTCCTCTCCCCCAGCTCCTTATCCCAACTCCCCCCTCCTCATCCATTCCACCCCCATCTCAGACTTTCCCCCTCTGTCCCCAGGACACCCACATCTCTTCTCTTTTCATCTCAGAGCTTTTTGTTGAGGACAAAATGTGTTAACCCCCAGCAACACCCTTGACAAACTACCTTGACCGAGATCTCCTGGCGCGGCAGCCAGCTGGCACGTCCGAGGCCAGCCTGGGTGGTTAGAGCCTGGCAAAACGTAAGTGACTGAAACAGGTTTTACAGTAAGAAACGCCGGGCCGTGCTGACAGCAGGCAGCACTGCCAGTCAGTGGAGACATCCTGTGCCCAAGCAGCCCACGAGGATGGCTGGCAAAGGCAGGGCATGTTCCTGCAGATTTAGTTCATCGTGGCCGTGGCGTTGTAGCCATTAGAACACAACTTGTGGATCCTTCTGTCTTATTAATCTGGGAAAATAATTGGCTTGCTTCTCATGAGCACCCTTCAATGTCACCGTGCTGGGCTTCATGGTGAGCCATTTCTGGGAACTGGATCTGCAGTTGGGAACAGATACTTCTGCTGAAGCAAGTGTCTTCTGCTTTCCACCAGGCAAGGTTCTGGCTCTGAAATTAGGTTCAGTTGCCCTTTTTCCTGAGGAAGCTTGCATGGCTTTGTGGGCTTGAAAACATTTCATGACTTAATAATAGGTCACATTAATTCATCTTTTTGCTCTGCCTTTACTCTTTAGAAAGATGGAAGTTATTTTTTAAAAATAAAGCATTGCATATGCCGCATGTGGGAAGTGGTGATTTCTAGCTATGGACTGAGGGGGCAAAATTGTATAATTTATAACTGTATCACAAATAATGAGTCTGATGCCTGCGTTACTGTGATTTTACAGTAGTCTAAAAGTGGAGTCATGAAGCCGAGAGTCAGCCCCAATATGTTATCACTCCAGTGCAGAGCTACTAAACATTGAGAACCAGATCCTTGGCTGAACAAGAAGAGTTTCATTAACTTTATTTTTCAGTTCAGCTAATGAGCCAGGCTGCAAATCCTTTGCATGATTCAAACCCAGCACTTCTGCACCAGAAGGTAGGCTGGGGTAGGTGTGGAGTCCTGGATGGAAATCAAGGACTGGCAGGATGTCAGGAAAATATCTGCTCATCTGGACTGCCTTCAGTGCAGCTACTCCGACTTGTCCCAACTGATGAGCCGGCCCTGAAGTCACAAGGCAGCACCTGAACCTGCAGCGTGCTGTTCAGTGCCTCTGATTTCTTTGAGACACGAGTGCGAGGCAGGATGAGGTCCAAACCTCCTCGGCAGTGTGAGTTCAGAGGAGCAGACGTTTGCTGCTGACTTCCCAATGCTCAGTCTTCTTCCAACATGCCCACATCTACAGCAACTCTGCTGCCTTGGGGGGCTGAGATGTTGGAGCTCGATTCGTGGCACACACATTGAAACACAGAATATGGGCAGGGTGAAAAACCAAACCAAACCACAGCAACAAGAAATGCCAAGGTACAGCTGCCCAGGTACGGCTTGTGTCCTTCCAGCTCCTGCAAACCGAAAATAAGGAGGGAAGTTGAGGCTGGCACGAGGTCCCCTCTGCCTTGCCGGTCCCTGCTGTGCTCTGTGCCACGGGGGATGCTATGCCAGGAGATGGCGAAACGTGGCAGACTGGACCCCGCTGCGAGGAGCCCGGGGCAGACTCCCTCCCCAGTACACAGGCACACATGTTCCCCTTCACAGCCCCTTGCACCGAGACGCAGCCACGTGCCATCTGCCCCATGGGCTTATCCATGCTGACACCCTCGGGCTGCTCCATCCCCACCCCACTGCTGGGAATATGGCTCCCACTCCCAATGCTGCTGCCCGTGGGTGCCTGCACCCCTCGCTCTCACAAAGCGGACTGCCTCTCACCCTGCCCGCGCATCCGCCACAAGCTCCAGGAGCTCCTCAAAGGCCTCACCCTCCTTTTGTGCCAGAGAGTCAGCCTGTATCTCCACTGCCGGCAGCAAAGTCCAGCGAGAACTCCAGAGCCTGAGAGAGAACTCAGGCTCCTTCACTGCGGGAGGAAGGCTTCCTGACTGAGGGAAGAAGATATCCCCTTTCCTGCCCTCCTACCAATGAGCCCTTTCATTACAAGCACTAGTAGACCTTTCACTACGAGCACACAACAGGGAAAACCACAGGTTTGGATGCCAACCACAAATTTTCTAGTCTGATGAATCTCGCATTTTTCATTTCCCCAGCAGTCCCTCCGTTTGCAGGACCAACCCCGTGGCAGGACTCCTTCCTCTCCCTATGCAAGAGGGACGGGATGGTCCTTCAGTGGGTTTGCCTTTCCCCTGGAGGAAGACCCCCGGGGCTGTGGCTCCCCATCCCCATGGCAGCTCCCCATCCCCGCGGCAGCTCTCCATCCCCAGGGCCGGCTGCAGCGTGCTTTCCTGGTGAGGTTACACAACGGCTGTGGGAACGGCATGTTAGGACAAGGCGTGTGAGTCACCAAAGGTACCGGAGTCTTATATAACCCCGGCATACATTTTTGGAGTGCACTTCAGCTGAAAGGGTTGTCAGGAGCCCTGACAAAAGCGACAGCCTGGGAGGAGCAGGGCAGAAGAAAGCAAATACTGCTGTTCCTTTTCCCCCGCTCCTTACACTCAATCCTTCTGCCAAGACCTTCTCCAGATCCAGGTGGCCCTGGGTGGTTGGAGGACCAGGGACCTTGCGCATCCCATGGTGTGTGATGACAGCTCCTCCAGGATGGGCTTTACTGAAGTGTTTTGGGTCTGAAACTGAAATCTCCATAAACAGGCCAAATTCACCTTCAAGCCCACTGTCCTCTGCTTCTGACCCAGGGCTTTGCCTTCTCCTCCATCAGCTGAGCCTGCGTAATTCTACTTTTCTCTCTGTGCTCTTCTCCATGCTGGTATCATGAGCCTTTCCTTAGATTTCTGTCATCCCATCTGCACAAGCTGCTGGGGCTACGGGGGTATGGCAACAGCGGGGCTGCACACCCGACCCACGGCTGACAACATGCATCTGAGGCTCCTTGTACAGGGCCCATGTCAGGATCTCAGCAGGGTCTACCTGGGGAGAAGGGCTTCACTTGACTCACAGTCAATCCTGCACACTGGCAAAGAGGGATGTGACATGAACACAGCTGCCAGCCTGGGAGTGTGGCACGCTCAGAGGTGTAGTTTAAGAGAGCGTAGATGAGGATCAGAAGAGTTTCTAAGTGATGGGGTAAATTTCCGATTGCTTTAACTTTGAACTGAATGCATCTTCCAGTTCCTGCATCAAGCCCCAAGTCTCACGATGCAGCCGACGGATGAGCTTTCACCAGCAAGTGCTCATGTTTCGTGGCTCAGGTGCAGCTAAACTTTCATCAGGCAGCTCTCCTGGCTCCAGGACGGACTCTCAGGGCCAGAGGAGTGCGAAGCGTTACGGCACTCACCCGGACCACAAGGACCCCAAGCCAAGTTCCATCCTGCGCTTGCCAGCTCCCACCAGCAGCATGATCCGGAGCCAGTGGGCTAAGGAGATGCAAGATGTCTGAACAGCTCTTGCTGGGATGGTCACACTTCTCCACCATTAACCATTAACTCCTCCACCAAATTTAACCATTTGCACCATGATTCCAGCTCTCCCAGGGAGCAGGAAGCCTGGTCCAAGTCCTGCACCCGCTGAGGTTGAGTTGTGTTGGTGGAGGGGAATGGGTCACCCGGGGGGATAGGAGAAGGACAGAGAGCAGGACAGGGAGCTTCTTGTGTAGGGGAGAGCGCAGCAAATGAGGGAATCTCTCTTTATGAATTGGATAATTTGTGCATAAACAAACCTTTAAGAAAGTCTTGGCTCCATCCCAGCACGGAAGGGGAACACCGTCTGCAACCGCTATATAACGGGCTCCCCCGGATGGCTGAGGCTTTCTGCAGAGCAGCAGAGCACAGCTGCTGTGGAGGCGATCAGCACGGCCAGGACTGACTTGTCAGCAGCCAGGAATGGCAATGCGTGGGGCTGGGAAAACCAGGGGCACAGCTCGGAGCTGGACTTTGCCGAGCAGTGTCTGCCATGGATGCCAGGATGGGGCTGGTGTCTTTGCAGGGAAGCAGGGACTGGCCCTGGCACAGCTCCCTCTCACCTTGCTGGGGTTTTCTCTACATGGAGAGGGGTTTGGAATTGAGCTCGGAGGCTGCATGAATCATGTAACCAATGGGACAGATTCCTGGTGGGTGCTTCCTCGAGGCATGTGCTAGCTCAGGCTGGGGCACCCTGTGCAGCACCTTCCCCCCACAATGCTCAGAGCTGGTGAGGAGACCGAGAGCAATCTCTCATGGGCAAGAAGACCCTCTTCTGCTAGCCAAAAGAACCCAAACATCTCCCCCACGCTTGGATGCCATGAATGCGAGCTGCATAGACCGCGCATCTCCGTATTTTACAAACACAGGCCAACCCTGCAGGCATTACTCATTCCAGCAAGCCCAGAGGAGTCCTGCAAAAGAGCCAGCTGCTTCCACAGCTGGAGGGAAATGATGCACTTGGCAGCGCACCCCACGGCTGCAAAAGAAAACCCACATGCGCACACAAGCCTGGGGCACCCCTGCTTCCCGAGCCGGCCTCATACTGAGCTTGGGAAGGAAGCAGGGCTGAGACTGACAACTTCCTCACAGTGGTGGTGCTGCCTGGCCAGGAGGCTGGGGCTGCCCTTGCCCTGGGGCTCAGATGGCAAGGTGCCACCACATCATGTGGGGCTGGTTCCTGGGAGCTTCCCCCAGGGAGCTGCTTGCTGGGCCAAGCAAACCCGGCGGCAGAGCCAGCCCTTTGGGCTGTGCACATTTTGCCAGCCCAAGCAACCTCCCGAAACGGGCCGGCCAGGTGCTGCTGCGACAGGGCAGGGAGGGATGGCTCCGGAGTCGGGGCTTCCCTTCCCTGTGAAGCAGCTGATCTTAACTGGGTACATGAGTGTCAACAGGTGCCGTGGAGGGAAGAGGGACGAGGGGATATTGGTGCAGCTGGAGGAAGTATTTATAGCTGCTTTTTAAAAAACCCATATAGATCACATCTCTGTTAACGTATGTAACACACTCGGGAACCTGAGCTTTTCATGATCCCATGGCTGCAGGATTTCCTGTGGAATCCTCTACCGGCCACAAAAACAAGCTAAAAATAAATGCATTAAAAATGAGACACATACTGAAACATGTGCATGCCTGTGCCTCCTCTCTGGCCGGTGAATTGGGTAGTGGCAGCAGGGGTAGGGAAGGGGACAGCCCGTGGAAAACTCTCTGTAGTAACTGCTCTGGTGGGTCCCAGTCCCCAGAGAGCTCCAGGCATGCAAAGGTGAGAGCGGTCGCTGTTGACAGGGGTTTCAGCAGTCCCAGACATAAAAAGCAGGAGGAGTTATGAAATGGGAGCAACTCGCTTCCCATTAAAGCTCAGGAGATCCGAGTGCCTCGTTGGTTCATCCTCCTCTGAAAATCTTACTGGGAGTTAATTTCCCCGAATCCAAGAGAGCAGGTCTGGTTCAGACCTCCCTGGCTTTACACCCACTAGTGATTCAGCTAACTCTTGAGTTCTGTTCTCCATTTTATCCAGGAGGAAGAGAGCAGAAGCAGAGCGGGATTCCCCCAGCTGGAAAGCAAACCCGGCGAGCCTGCCTCTCCCCTGTGCAGGCTGGTCCCCAGCTCCTTCCAGCAGCACCTTCCAGTCCACACACTGGAGCGAACACCACCACCAGGCTCAGAGCTCCAGAGGGGCAGACCTGCATATTTAGCACTCCCATGTATTTCAGAAAAAGATGCAGAAGTAATTTTTTCCATGCACTGAGATGGACAGGGCCACCACTTCATCTTTTGCAGCTACTGGGCTGCCTGTCAGGCTGGCCAGCAAAAGGCAGGGAGAGAGTTTGGGCCCTGGTATGGATGTTCATGAGCCAACCTCCATGGGTAGCCCCATGAGACAGCATCCGTCACTGCTCTGCAGGGTCTCCCAAGCCTCCATGGGCACAATCTCCTGCCGCTGCCACAGGATGCACTCCAGCTCCTGGAGGGAGCGGTGTGGGGCAGACAGGACCCAGAGAGGATGACAGCATCACCTGGCAGCTCAGCTTCTCGCACTCCCTTGGGCTCCTCCCCTCCTCTGGAAGAGGGCGAGAACGCCAGAACACCTTCTCTCCTCCAATGGGTAAATCCGTCACCTTGGTGCTGCTGTCTGACACCTGCGTTCAGTGTGTAGGGTCACCTGTAACAGGATACATCGTTAATTAGGACAGCACCAGAATTCCTCGGAGCTACCAACACTGTCCCTTGGGAGGAAGGGGGCGAGATTCCCTGCAGCTGAACTGAGCCCGAGCTCCGTACCCCAGGCTGTCGTGATTCAGTCATTACTTGCAGCGCACACCCTGCAGGCAGCAGAGTGAAGGAAGGTGGCTCTTTCTGCAGATTAATTCAGCCGCTGCCTTTGTTCCAGCGCCGTTGCACTGAATTGTAGCTGCGTACCCTGCATACTCCTGTAATGGGACTTTCAGCAGACGCATGTGCTCCTGGCTACCACCAGCCTGTGCTTTTTGTGGTATCACTCCAAACAGGGGCGAACGGGTTTCATGCAGTTCACCAGAAAAACTCCCTTCCCAACAGGGTGTCTTGTGCAGAACAAGCTACGGATGTAAGGGCTGAGCCCTGGTTTTAATTTTTGGAGTGATTTTTAAGCAGCACCAAGGGAAGGGAGGCAACCCATTGAGACAGAAATAGTTTTACCCTTTCTGTGCTGGTGGGGAAGATGATCTACAGGTCTATTGTTGTCTACCTCTGTTCAGTGTTTGGAGGTCAGACCTTGTCTGCTTGGATATTTCTGAATATCCAAGCTAGAGAAGAGTAGGATAGTCCTTCACATCTAGGGCAGCATCGTCTCTCATATACTTTAACCTCTCTGGCTCTGATACATCTGCTGTCACAGCACGTGCACGCATTCAAAGCACTTCTGCAAAGCTTCTTTTCCTGGCTTGTTGCTTTGACAGGTTTTCTCTGCATTGCTTCCCTAGCTCTTCTTTCCTCACTGCATCCAGGAAAAAAATTATCTGTCTTTTCCTGGAAGGGTCTTTACAGCCTTTTCACATCAAGGCTGTGGTGCCAACCAGAGACTGGTCGCTTCTTTGCTGGATACTTCCCATGTTTCCCAGCGAATGATCTTCTTCCTTCCTCCTGCAGAGGTATTTCTACCTTGCAGAAAGGTTCTGCAAATGTTTCATCTTCCTTTCAAGCTTTCTTTAAAAACCTTCCATTTAACTTCAAACTGGAGACAAAGCAAATCGTGATACCCCCCAAAGTCCCACCCGCTGCTGCTGCAGCTGTGACCCTCCAGCGGGTCTGAACCACCGCCATATGGTAATTTCCGTACGGGGTGCCGTGGCTGCCAGATATCCCATGGATGTGTGGCTGCTCCGCACAGGCACAGCCTGTTTTGGTTTTTCCCCTCCCACAGCAGTTCTGCCAGCCTCGAGGAACTCCTTGAACCTCCCCTGAAACCAAAGCAGCTCAGCCCCTGCCATCGCCCTTGGTGGCTGGTGTTGGAGGCTGATGGATCCTGTCCCATCCCCAGCCTCTCCGCTAAGCTGCTGAGCCCGCCTTGTCCGCATCCACCACCCAAACATTTCTGGGTTTGCTTCCTTGCACAGGTGGGTGCCTGCAAAGCAGCCTGGGACTCTGCTGGGTGTGATTACTCCGAGTTGGCCAGGCTGCGAGGAGCTCTGCTGGGGCCGTGCTGGGGGGTTGGGCTCCCTGCAGTCTGATTTCCGAGGGAGCAACACGCCCATGGGTGAAGTGAAAGGAGCCTGAGCCACCCCACAGCTGTCTTCAGGCTGACGCTGAAACATCAGGACTCCAAGGAAATGGCAGTTTCCAGAAATGGGAACCTACCTCCATATTTTTTTCCTCCCTGCTGTGGACCGGAGCGTGGTCCCGGTGAGGGCTGGCAGGTCCCAGCCGCTGCGGTGGTAACTAGCCAGGCAGGGTGGATCTGGTGTCCCTCTTGTCCTAGTCTGGGAGTGCAAAGCTGCCCAAGCTTATCCCCTGCTGAGGGCAATCCCTGCTTTCCCAGTAGCAAAAATGAGAATAATCAGCCCCAAAACACCCTCCTACCCTGGGTCGATATACTCAGAACAGTGTCAGGAGCGCTCAGGAAGCATGATGCTATTAATACAGATGGGAGGGGAAAAACATTGTTTTTCAGAGCTGGATTTTGGGGTGTTTGAATAAGAAAGACCTACTCAGAATTACCGTATGGCATCACGGATGCTGTGGAGGCAGCCACATCAGCTAGCCCTCTCCCCATCCCAGCTGGGTGGAGGAGACGCAATCCAGTCCTCACAGGACTGCAAGGCTGGGGTTATTTTTCTGTAGAATTAACCATGACGGTCCCCAGCCCTCTCCCCATCCTCCATTAAATCCATTTTCCTATGAAACTGGAAACCTTGCTTAACAACCTGCTAGGGGAGACAAATCCCTGGGGTCTTTTGCCTGCCCAGGAGACTGTCCCTGCTCCGGGGTAAACGTACGCTTCATTTTTGCTCTGCAAAAGAGAGAAAGGACTGAGCTGTCTCCAAGCGAGACAACAGATTCACAGGAAAAACTAAAAAAAAAAAAAAGCAGTTTCTTTGGAAGTAATTTTCTCTTAAGAAGTTCTGCCTGCATTTTTTATTAATAATGCATCACCCTGGATGTGTCAAAAAAATATGAGAATACATTTCCTGGTGGGGAGCTCCAGCCTCGCGGAGCCAAGAGGTACAGCCGGGTTGTCATTTGCGTCTTGGAATTTCATTTCCTAATCAACACATCTGTGAAATCGCTGTATTTTCAAAGCTTAGTTTCCAGAGCTGCTGGGATCAAAGCCTGGGGAGGTGGGGGGAGAGTGGGGAGGGGGAAACCTGCGTCTCCGTCAGCAGCACAGCACTGAGAAGATACCTGCCCAGGAAACCCTAAACAAGGGGTGGTTCAATGCCCCGACCTGGGTTTAGTGTTTCAGAGCTGAACAATAAAATAGGGACGCAGAGACCCAGCTCTCATCACATTCTGCCTTTGGGGGAAAAAATCCACTTCTTAGAAATGTGGGGACCCCTCGAGATTTGCAGGGTCTGGCTGGTCCCTCCTGGGATGGCATCACTACAGAGAGCCACGGGGTGCCGGGGAGGGAAGGGGGGCTGCAGGGACCCTTCCGGAGCCACCCTGTCCTGCTGCGGGTGACGTGAGTGGCACTGCCTTCACGCTGTCCCCGCAAACAGCACCCATCACCCAGGCCCAGGATGACAACTCACCCGGCTTTTTGACTTCGATGTCCAACTGATCCCACCTCCTGGAGAGACTCGGGGCCAAGCAGCCTTTCCCCAGGCATCTGATCTCACAGGTATCAAGTGAGAGGAGCTCAAATGCATTAAGATTGTCCAAATCTGAGTCAGACAAGCAGGTTTTTGCTTCCCTGACACCTGCAAAGCCATAAATTCACTTGTCTGGCAGTCACCTAAAAGCCCTCCCAGAAGGTGCAGGTGATGCTTGTGTTTGAAGAAGTTAGGAAGACATGGGAAAAAAAAATCTTTCAACCCCCTCCCCCCACTGTCTTCATTTATCATGAAAAATGATTTTTTTTTTTCCATTTTCAAGAAAAGATATAGCCCCCAAATTTTCCCTTTTCTCCATGATGATCTTTTCCCTGCTCACTGTGTGTAGAGATGCCAGTTGGAGCTCACCTGATGCTCCGCAGCTACTCGCCCTGTGAAACCACCATCTTGAGGAGCACCCTTTCGGTTCCTAGGGAAGAAGGAGATGCCCACCCATGTCTCCCAGAGATATCCATAGCCCCTGGGTGAGCAGAGTCACTTGGCTCCAGGATGCTGGTGGGAAATGTCGGGTGAATCAACCAGAAGTTCTAAGGTGATGCACAGAGCTGTCAGCCATGTGGATTTGTACCCACTCCTGATTTGCAGATGCTTTTTGGGTGGCAGCTTGGTCAGCCCCTCTGCCAGGCATGGGCAGGCGGGATGCTGCGCCTGCCTGTGCCTGGCAGAGCTACATGGATGCAGCCAGGTGTCGAAGGTGAGTTTTTGGACCAATCTCTGCCAGAGACAAGGGGATGTCAGAGCAGCCGGTGCCCCCAGCGCTCTGTACCGGCAGACGACTCAGCGTCCATCAACCCATCCCACCACCCCTGTGCCACCTCTCTCACTGCCCAAGCAAAGCCAAGATGCTCAACCCTGCTGTCCAGGAGCAGCTTCAGGCGGGATGGTGTAGGGCGCTCTCTCCTCCTGCATGGCTGATGCTCTCACCGTTGTGCTTTTCATTTAAGTTTTGCTGTGTGCGACATGATCGCAGAAAAATAACATCACAGGAGAGTGGGAAAAAAAAAAAGATGCTCAGATTCATCCCCTTGGACTGCTGGGCAGGAGCTGGATGGCGTTGCCAGGCCATTAGTTGTATTTTCTCTGCAGCTGCCTGCGGCTGTGGGTACTCCTCGTACTAACACAGCTCTTTGGAGGTGTTTAATTACAGCATCCCGGGTGCCATGAATGCAGCTGGAGGGGGGACCGTGGGACAGCAGGGTGCTGCGTGGTGAGTCACTGGTGCCTGAGAAGGGACTGTCTCCTTCCTGGCACCACCACCACAGCCCGCGCTGGAGGAGGAAGGTTGAACCCCGGAGAGCAGCACTGGGACAGGGCAGGCACCCACATGGGCAAAGCAGCACCCAGCTGCGTGTGCAGGATCCCCTTGCATGTGCCATTTGGGCAAGCGCAGCCGGTGAAATGGCTTGTTCACTGAAACAGATTTGGGAGCTGCATCCTCTGCACTGCAGCGTTCGCTCTGCCAGGTGCGGAGATGTGGTACTTGCTCCTGCAGACAAAAGCGCTGCCCATGGTAAGCAGGCTATGTATGGCCTGAATTTATCCTCCAACGTAAAGGAGAAATTTTGCCCTCGGAGCATGTGAACTGAGATTACATGGACCAAGGGTTTAAGGCCGTCCTGCATAAAAAGGCTGGAGGGTATCAGCAAGGAAGTCAGCTCCCTGGGTGTAACATGGATGTGCTATACAGCTTCTGAAGAAAATATCTCCTGATTTATAGACTGTGTGTGATGGAGAGGCAGCTGTATCTCTCCCTCTCTCTCTTGAATGCTTTCTTGACAGTAGTTTCAGGAGAGGATTATTTCCACCACCCTTGCCTCCATCCACCGCCTGCCCCGTCACACGGCTCCCCACTGTTTCCTTCCAGAGAGGCAGCTCCTCCGCTGCGAGCCCCTGGCCACCCTGGGGCAGAGGGCGACAAGGCAGCCGCTGTGCCACCTCCCCGTCCCAAGGCTCCCCATGTCTCTTGGGGCCCTGTGGCAGGGGTGACCCCGATTTCCACAGGGGGTGCCGGCAGCAGCGGGTGTGAGAGTGGGACCGGGATCCACCTTTCCATCCAAAACAGAGGATTTTGCGCTTATTCCCCAAAAACGTGGGGAAGGAGCTGCGAGCTCAGTGGGCACTGGGAGAGAGGAGACAAAGCCTGGAAGATCTGTAGCCATAAAATATTCAGGAGTGTGAAAATTGGAGGGGGGGATGTTTTGTTTGTTTGTTTGTTTGTTTGTTTTTTTTAAATTTTCTTTTTTCTTTGGTATTTTTCTGTTTTTTCTTTTTTCTCATTTTCCTTTAAAATATTTTTTCTTTTTCATTTTTTTTCTTTTTCCCTTCCTTTTTTGTTTTCGATGTCCCTGCAGGGGCGCTCCGGGCAGGGCGGGGCCGGGGCGGAGAAGGGCGGGCGGTGAGGCCGGCGCACGGGNAGAACCGCGTTCCTGCCCTGTTTCTCGCGGGGGTGGGTGAAGGGGTCCCTGCCGTAGCCCGTGCCCGGCCCCAGCTCCCCCGGCCTGCTCCTGCACTCGCCGCAGGGTGAAACACCTCGCCGTGGCTCCGTGGGCCGTTCCTGCACCCCACGCCGACCGTCACGGCGTGCGCCCTCCTGCCCGGGCTAACAAACAAAAACCCAGAGTAACAAAACCCACGGCAGGGGCGGTGGCAGGGTGCTCAGGGCCACAGGTGACACCCAGGCTGGGTGTGGGTCAAAATGTCCCTGCTCCCTTCCCACCGCCCGCCCGTCTGCCTGGGCTGCGCCCCACGACGCGTGGGAGAGGCTGTGCTGGTGCGGGCTTGCTTGTGCTCATGCATTGGAGGGAACAGGGTCAGTCCCAGCTGAGATCCCCACCCAGGTTCTCCTGTGCTGCAGCCAGGGGATGTTCATGGGAAATGGGTCTCTGCTCCTGCCAAGAAACAGAATTTAGGGAGGGAAAGCGTGTCATGGAAACTTCCCAGCACTGGTGGCTTCTCTGATACCCAGGTACCTCCACAGGGCACAGACCTCTCTGTGATGTCAACCCTCTGACAGGTACAGGCGTCTCTGTTACGGACACCAGAATACCCCATCATTGACCAGCTCTACACCAAGGCAGAGACTGTTTGACACCAAAGCAGAGCAAGTCCCATGGAGTAGGAAAGGCAGAGTAGTCCAGGAGCAGATATTCCCTCCAGTAGCTCCTTGCAGGTTACCAAGTCAGGCCCTGAACAGCAGCTGGCCTCTTTGATCCAGGGCTGACAATGGGTTCATGGGAAAGGGGGAGGACGGAGGAAGGTGCCTGTCATCCCCCATTGCCCTCCCGGCCTGCTATGTGCAGGGCAGGTTGGGTCATGAGTGCAGCCGCTCCTTCCCCATCCTGCACACATGGGCAGGTTTTCCTGCAGAACAGGTTTTCTGGTATTAGGGATACCGCTGCTGCTTTCCATCTTCCAGTTCCACCCCCCAGCGCTGAGAAAAAAAAGGAACAAAGGCGGCAACAATATCATAAAAGACTATGTAAAAAAAAGAAACTGCAGCTGTTAGAGCCTTGTGCTCGTGAAGCACTGCAGCTCCCTGGTGCACATCACCAAACGCCCCCAGAAGAGGCTCTCCCGACAGACAGGTACCTGCTCTCCCATTTCTCCTCCCAGCAGGAACACTCAGTTCCCCCTTGATGATTCAGATAAAACCACCCCCTTGCCCAGGACAAGCCTGACGGCGTTACATATCAGGAAGGCCTCACCAGTCACTTCTCACTCCTCCAGCACCCATGTACCACGGTCACCTTCACCTCCTGGCTTCTTACTCACTGACCTGAACCAGGATGCAGCCAGCCATGCTCATGGCGCTGGGCCTGGCTTCCCTCATGCCTCCCTCCCAGCCGCACGCTCCTGCTCTCCCCAAAGGACCGGTCCTGAGCAGACATATCACCTGGGCACCCAAACCTGGCCATGCAAAACTGAAAGCATCTCCAGGTCCATGCAAGCAAGAAGGTTCACCAGGACTGGTTAGTGGGAGAGGCTGGCTGCGCAGCTCCAGGGGCTTCATGAGCACCTCTTTCTTCCGATGTCGTTTGTTTTGCTGAAGTCAAATGTGTTGCTCCTCTCTTCTGGCATCAGGATTGACCAGGAGGTCTCATCACCCCCCATCCCCTTTGTTTTTAATCAGCATGAGGAACACACAATTAGTTCTGCCTACATCTAAGTACTTTTTATTGTGCTTTTTCATCCCTGGACTCTTGACTTCAGCAAGTCGTGCTACTAGCTAAAAACTTTGGCTCCTCCTTTTGGCTGCAAGGTGAGGGTGTTGCTCTTCGGTGACCTCCGTTGGGTAGGATCCAGCCCTCTTTCCTTACAGAAAGGTTTCCCTTCCCTTTATCTGTACTGCTCCACCTAAGTGGGGACTTTGCTCTTCTGGAGGTGGTGTGCTCCTGACAGCAGCTTGAGTGGACATGGTTACTGACCTCATGGGACCTGGCTGATATCATTCATCTTATTTAAACTGGTTCTTTGGATTTTGTTAAAAGTCCACCGATAGTCAATGACTTTTTCCTTAAAATTGCCCCTCCTGCATTCTGGATCTTACTTAGGAGTCTTTCAGCAGAATAAATGGAAACTAAAATCTAGCCATCCTGTTCATGGAGAAGGCATGGAGAATGCCAACTCCTGGATTGAAAGTCAGGTGATAAATAAGAATCCTAAAGAGATTATTTAAAATCCCGTCACTTTCCCACACAGAGCAGTATTTTCCTGTCATCGCAGCTGTGCTCCTGCTTCCCGCTTGCCACTGACCATAACCACCCCGAGCCCCACAGCACGTCCAGCTGGGACCACTGGCTCCTTGGCTCCTGATACCAAATATGAGCCCAGGCTGAAGAAACAATGGAGGCAGGAGATGGAAGCCTTTAAATCCAGGTTTCCCAGCCTCAGACCACGTGAAAAACCCTTAGTCTATTTAGTCTTTTACTATGTGAACTACTCTGTTCACAATTTGTATACTTGTAACTTTGTTCGTAAGAGTGATTATTAATTAATCAATAATTTATTAACAATTCCCTGACAACACAGGGCTGGGATTCTCCTGGGGAAATATACTTTCCTCATGTTTCTTTTAGAGATGCCAGATGCCTACCTTAATTGCACAGATACAAAGCCAAACTCCATTGACGTCAGTGCTGTTAGCTGGGTTTTATTAATACCAGGTAGATACAAAAATCAGTATCAAGCAAAAATTCAGAGAGAATAATACAACATCCACACAAACCTCCCGTTGAGGAGTTCCTGGTGCTGATAATTCCCTTATCTGCAGTGTATGCCTGAAGTGCCTACGACCCTATGCTCAGACCAGAGCTCTCCTTTTTGCATCATCTCTTCCCCTCTTGAAAAAGAAAATACTGTGCAGAAAATGCATCTAACACCACAGTAATGAGATAAGATTAGCAGTGGGAAAAACAGCGCTCTCCAGCTCCAGCCTCAGAAAACATCAGGGTCCTGGGAGCAGGAACAGGCTCTGCAGCCTCTTCCCCCACCTCGCAGGTGCAGGGCTGCCCGTGTTCAAGGTGGGCTCCGATACGGTGCAGCTGAGTAACCCTGGAGCTGAGCAACGCAGTGAAGGAGCAGTGTGAGAAAGAGCTGGGAGCAGCTGTGCCTGGGGCCTCCTCACCTCGGCTCGGGAGCTGCTCGTACGCCGGCGCCCCTGTGAAGCTTGCGCGCCCGTGGGGGCATGCCTGCGCCCAGCCACGGGCCTTGCTGATCCCAGCCTTGCCTTACTGACCTGGCTTCAGCCTGGACCTGCCCCGTCATAATGCATTTGTGTGGCCATGACTGGAAGCTAACGGCATCCCATTTGCAGAATTCCAGGATGCAGGTGTTTGCTGAGGCTAAAGAGCCTTAGCTACTTAATAAACACCAACTTGGAAGCACGTGCAAGCAGACAAACTGATGCCCGTAAAAAATGGTTTAACATTTACTGGATTTCCCTGACACTCATCACAACAGAAGGAACAGTTCCCTCTGTTTTACTGATACTGATCGGGTGAACCCCTGTTTGTTGCATTCCTAACCCAAGACATCAAAGATATTTTCTTCTTTTTCCTCCGAAAAACAGTAAGGAGTTGCAGGCTTTTACTGAATTAAAAGCAGCATCACCCGAGTGCCGGGGCCGTGTCCTTGATGGATGTCAATCAGAACAGCTCTAAAGAAGCCGAGGAGATACCCCAGTGCTGGTCCACACTAGGTGGGGAAGTGACATCCTGGGAAAGCTGGTCAGTGGCCCCAGAACAGCTCCTCACCAATTCCAGGTCCAGAGACAGACTCTGACACCTCCATGGCAGCAAGATGATCATCTTCAAAATGAAAAACAGACAACGCCAGCAGCCTGTCAAGCATGCATGTAAGCAATCCCAATGGCTCCAAAAACTTTGTAAGACTTAAGCTGAGAGTTAAGCATGCAAACAGTATTTCACAGATAAGGCTTTGAAGAGCATTGCTTTCAAGCTGCTTCTTACTGTCTTTACTTCTGGGTTTTCTGTTCCACATCTTCACGGTTCAGTGGTGTTACGGAATGCCAAGGAGTCAATCCTCAGCAACAGAACTTGCGCAACTGGAATACACCCACATACTAAGCGTTATCTATTAAAGTTATAAATCAACTCTTTTAACTCCATGGTACATCTGGCCAGCAACAAATCAACCGAGCTGTTTGATATGGGTGGAGATTGGGATCTTTCAGTGAGCATCTCAACCCAAAGAACAAGGAAGATCTTAGCGGGGAGGAACGATAGCCTCATGGGTAATGCCTCACGCAAGCGACCTTGCGGAGCAAACTACACCCTGTTTAAAGAGCTGACCTCTTCAGGAGCATTGCATCGTGGTTGCACCGGCTGGGGCAGCCGCTACCACAGCAAGGGGAAATGAAAAGCGTTCAGCACATTACTATGCCTACTGCAATCCCTTCAAATCACTTTTCCCTTAGCTTTAGTCATTGCCTCACTATGAGCCCCAGCTGTACACTCTCAGGAGCAAAGAGCATCCTTTTATATAATACATGTCTACCATATCCAGCTGAGTGAGGCCCTGGCCTCTAATGACAATTTTTAGGCTCTCATTGATGAAAAGTAAAACCAGACAGTTTCACTTATTACGCACAACAAGTCAGGATTTCAAATGCCGGTTGAATCCGCTGAGCTCCTTTCATCTGCTTGCGATGCTGCCCCAAGCAAAGCCCTCAGCTGAGAAGCTCCCTGTTGTGCTTGACGAAGAGAAGCCACTGATGAAGGCTGCTGAGCTGCAGTAAAGCTCCCGATCGCAGGCTCCTGGGGGAAGATGATGTAAAGCCAAGGCTAATGGACCTGCCGCCAGACCTTCCACCTGCCAAATCGCAGCATTCACGCTGAGGTTTTTAAACAGAGAGACGGTACGCTATGGAGTGAGGGAAACCACCCAGCACTCACTGTTCCTTTTCCAGGTGCCAGGAGTCTCTTTGAAGCCTCCAGCAGATTGTATCGGCACACCAAGCTGCCTTTCGAAGACGTACTTGTTACTTTTTATCAGATAGCAGCCACAATAAATTCAAAGACTTAGGAAACTTCTAAGTCGGACTTCTTCCTCCCCTAAAGAAGTGCTCACAAAACAAACACTCATTTTTATTAGCTGGTGGAATCCTCAGTTAACGATCTGAGATGGAAACAGCAATATGCATGTGAAAATAGGGCGAGAAGTGTAACTCAGTACCAGGAATTTCAGTTAGTGGTGGCCTCAGTGCTTCTAGAAGCCTCCCCCATGTCTGAATATTAGGGCACCACTTTATAATACACTTAATCTGACCCACTGGTGGACTACGACAGACAAGAACACTTTCACTCCCTGCACACTCCCACCATACTTACCCCCATATCTACCATCATATAGCTTTGCTATGACATCTTCAGTTCACTGATCCCATGGAAAACTCTTTTTTCTGGTGGATTTATTTCCTAGTTTCCCTACCGGAGGGAACAGGTCTGTCTTGCTAGTCACTAGGTCTTGGGGTGGAAAAAAATAAAGATCCCCTTTAGTGGCAGCCTACAACTGCCATCAAGTCTGCTCTACAATGAAACTAACTACATCCTAAAGGAAACCACTGCGTCACAGCTGGTAGCAGCCAACACCACACAACTCGCACTCCAGACAGAAACCCTTTGGTCGCATCCTAGAGATAGTATCAACCCGGATCCGCAAAGCCGCATCCACAGACCATGAGCACGGATCAGCTGATCAGTTTGGCGCTGACCTGTACTAGCTTGAGAACAGGGCTTGGAGGAGGGGAGAGGGTACTGCCCAACTGCAGAGAACTCTCTTGTGCAGGCAGTGAAGGGGCCACAGCGCTTCTCCACATGGCAGTGGCAACACACTCCTGGGAAAGCACAAGGCTTCTCACTATGCCCTCCGCAGGCAGGAATTCTGCTCAGAAAGGCAAATCCACCCTGGGCCCTACCCAAGGAACAAGCACCCACCTCCCACTGCAACAGGTCAGTGACTACCAGGGAGGCACAACTTGAGAAGTCTTACACCCATGTCTCCAAGGTGAGCAGAGATACCGGTGAATGGTAACACCGGACCTGTTGATACAAGCAAGCAGGAAGCCCAGGGCTGAAACGTTGCCTCCAACTAGACAGTGTTTTTAACCCTTTGCCCTCTGTCACCACCCCTGAAGTTCTAGCCTTTCACTTCAAAAGAGTTCCACAGATTGTAGTCTCTTAACTACCACCCCCATGAACTCAAACCTGCTCAGTTTTCTACAGCAGTACCTGGCACGAACCATCAGCTCTGTAACAGCTACGCTGTATTTTTTTGAGGATCTCAACCTTCCAGGCTCTGCTTCCAGCCTGGCACACAAAATTCCTGTAATGGTGCGCACACAACTGTTGCACAAGGGAGGCGTGTGCCTGCACCAGGGAGGTGTCTTCTGGAGAGGTCACACGGGGCTTAGTAACCTATCTTCCAGGTTCCCAACAAGCATAACAATTGACATATTTTTGAAATACAAAGCCAGTTTAAACAGAAAGGAGAACAAAAGAGGGAAATAAAAAAAGCCAGGAGTAAACCTGTATTTAAATTTTAAAAAAAATAAATCAGGGTTTTGTACTACTACTGCAGTAAAACACCCATCTAAAATAACACACCACCACTTCCAAATGCTTCATGGCTTCATCCCATCTTTCCAACACCGTTTGCCACATCCGCTAGTGCTAAGTGACAACGGGATGCCAGGGCTGCCTGCAACGCAAGTTCACAGACCTACAACTCACTGTTTCGGAGAGGAAAGCCCCCACTCTTGTAACTAGCAAACAAAATCTTCCCCTTCATCTAATTTAAGTTGTGCTAAACCATTCTATTAGGAAAAGCAGCTCCCTGCGCACTGGAGCCTCGATCTCTCAAAACTCGCACTACTGAATCTCACAATGAAAAAAAAAAACACCACCAAACAAAAAAAGAAAACCAGAACATTGTCACTCTTGCAGTCTTGGTTTTCCAGAGCAGGCAGCTGCGAAGGGCAACAAAACACCCTCCCCCAAACCCCGCACTGACCCATACTCCTAGGCCAAAACCTGTCACTCACCCTGTCACATTGGTTTGCCCTATTTAGATGAGCTAGGTTTCTCTTTGTACCATTTCCAAAGGAATGGGGTACCACAGTGTTGGCATTGAGGCTAATCTACAAGCCTCACTCGCACAAGAGCGCATGCGGCCACAGCTGGCTGTTCAGCGGCAGTGCATTCTAGCTACCAGAGGTACCGGTTTCCTCAGCTCTACTCAAAGCACTGAAACCTGTATTTAGTGGAACTGTTTAAAACCTCAGGAAAAAAAAACCAAAAACTTATAGTGAACACCTGTGAAAGTTTTTGTTAAAAAAAGCCTGCAAGGATCAGAATCCAGACAGTTGCCTTGTTTTAAGAAGCTTGCATCTGTACACTGCTACAGATTACACAACACGCGCTTCTTGCCCAGGTTTCAAGTCTCCACTGTTGCAACAGCCTCTAAGTTAATGCTTTTGTTTGTCTCATTCAAGAGATTTTTGTCATTTTGTCTCAAACTTTCCACATTTCATTAAGTGTGTACATACTTACTTAGAAAAGAAATAAGGGAGTTCAGAGCCACAAATGAAGATTGACCAAAACCAAATCCTTTATTTCCAACAACTGTATAAGTGTGCTCCAAGCATGTATCCAAAACAAGTTAGAAAAACAAAATAGAACATGCCAGTTGCAAACTAGATCAGTTCACCAACGTGCTGACTCCTTGGTATTAGGCTTAGTTACACAAGACCAGTCACAGTAAAAAGATACATTTTAGAGTACAAAGAGTAGCAGGCTGTTAAGCCATTTCAGCTTGTGCAGGTACAAGTCACACTTCTGGCAGAAAATGCAGAGAAGTTTGCATTATTATGCTGGAAGCTATGTTGCATCACTTTAAATGGCATCAATATCAATATCATCATCTTTATTGTTTGCAGGCTTCACAGTTTCAACTTTAGGTACACTGGCAGTTGTAGAGTACACCACCTGTGGAGGCAAGACACTTACTTTTACTACAACACCTACTGCCATCATTAAGCACTAGAATAATTTTAATGTCAGGAGTTGCACACCCCCCTGCTCCCGCTCAACAACCCCCATCTATTGCCATGAGCTGCTTAACACGCTGCTCCGTGTTCCGAAATATGCTGCACAGCACCTTCCAGTACAAGAATTAATAGTGTAGGAAACCTGAGTTCAGTCATGCTGAAACTACAACTACACCTTAACATCTGTCTTTAGAAGGCAGAGACATGCATGTAGGAAGCAGGATCTCATACCCAGGAACAAGAGTAGGTACCACTGGGAGAACAAACAAACAAAAAACCCGCATGCAACAACAATCCCAGCCACAGTCAGCTGAACTGTAGCTAACAGATTTTACCTAGGCCTAAACTGTGAGGAAAACGGCCATTTGTTCTTTAGTCAGCTTCTCTAACAAACACCCACCCACTAACTCTTCTAAAACACGAGGCTTTATGCACAATCTCTCGTCAATCTTCCACTATACGAGCTACTACTGTGCAAGAGACTGTTCATACCATTCCACAATGATAGCCTTTGGCTGTTAAGATGCACCTGTACTGTTACAAAAAGGTTCTCAGGTAGACAAGTGACACTGTCTAGCAAAAACGTTCTGACAAAGCGTTGGAAAAGAGGCATTCCTCCAGTTCCAACATGCACAGTAATACGTGAAGTAAGCTATTTTATAGTGCACCAGGACGAAGTACAAGTCTTAAGCGTGCAGGAACAGTGCAACCTTGGAGTTGTTTTAAGCGAGCCTTTCCTACCTCTATGTTTTCATCTTCATCCTCTTCTTCATTACCGGAAGATTCTTCTTCAGCTTCCTTTAGCCATTTAATAAATGGTTCTGCTTTGACACGGATTTCTTTGGCAAGCTCCTTTGAAACATATTTCTTTGAGGCCTGAAAGACAGAAGTAGATGGACTTTGCTTGAACACTGAAGGAGCTCACATCAGATCATACCCAAATACAGCAAGAGCCTAACTTGGATCTCTAACCTCACCCCACTGCCTTGAACAACCCGTTTTTGAAAGGGACGTTTCTCTCAGGCAGTACCTTATCTCAGATTAGTCGTTTACAGACATCTGCACAAGAAACTACACCAGAACGGAAAAGCCAGATGCAGTATGCTACATTCAGGTACTTAGCTGGTATAGTATGTGAAATAACTACCCCTTACCTTTTCTGCCCAGCCGAGGATGACTTCTTCCTCCAAAAGATCTGCATCATACATTTCCTTCAAAATATGTGGTATTTTAGAAATAAGCTGAGACTGATGCATGGCTACCACACACTCAAAGCCATGGAGAAGGTACCTCTGAGCTTTCTTGTTGTTGTGGCAGAACTAGAATTGATAAAACCAAAAGTGATTAAATTAGCTTTTTTTCCTCTCCAGAAAGAGCTGCTGCTTCTGCTCTCAACTCAATGAGATAGCAAAGTTTACAACAGCTCATACTGTCCCTCCCAGCAGTTTTCCCTAGCTAAGTAGTAGTAGTTTAGAAACAAAACAAACTACAAAAAGCCTTCTTCCCCACAGCACCAAGCAATCCAGAACCAAGTCAAGTAGTTGCTACAAAAAAACCAACAGTTGTTACACTAGGTGCAGAAGAAGAGACTGCTTACACGAAGGAAGTGACGCCTGTATTTCTTTATCTGTTCACGAATCTTTTCGTCGAAAAGGACTTCAGTGAGAACTAGAGGGCCCATAGCCTTTACATCCAGTCTCTCTGCTTCTGCTACAATGTCTTTGTCGGAAGTATCAATGACACCTTCTTCCTTCTTTTTCTACAAGACATGAACAGGGAGAAACGTTTTAAAGCTACTGAGGTCTGCGTCAATGCTCTATTACCCCACTTCCTTCCCCACCACTGGTGGAACTGGTACTTTGGTAGAAGCTTAAACAGCTTGCTCTTAGTCTCCTTACCAACATTTTATACAACTATAGCAGAGGGGCTACCAAGCAAACGACGAGAGAATATTCACCTTCACAAAATCAAATAGTATGTTGACTCTCTCCTCCACTGTTCTTTCCAGGTCTTCACTAAGTGTGAGGTTCTTCGCATGGTCACTGATTTCATCCATTCTACGCCTCTGGGCTTCTTCTGTTGTGTCTTCACCCCAGTCATCATCATCCTCCTCCTCCTAAAAAACAAAACCAAACCAAGAGATTCATACAATGCTACTACAAGCTTAGTAATAGGTGAGTGTTGTTTCTAGATACAGACTTGAGAGCATTTTTATAAACAAGTATTTTTGCTTTTTCCCTAAGGAAAAGATTACACTACGATTGGCAAGTCAAAGACAACTAAGAAAGCGCAGATGCAGCTTTCACTTAGCAAGGAGCACACATATGTTACTGAAGAGTTGATGAAGCTGCTGTAGAGGGGAGACAGGGATACTTCTACTCCAGCAGTCAGCTTCTGGATACAGTAAGAACTTTTGGTGCATTGTTGGAATACCAGTAATTTAAAGTTTTAAGTCAGAGCGAGACACCACACACCCTGATCTCCCTGCTTTCCCTTCTACTTACCACAACCTGTGGAGGAGTAATCTCCTCTGGTGGTGGCGGTGGAAGTGTCTCATTGCTGGACACAGAACCATTCTCTTTGTCCTTGCCTTTTCTATTCTTCTTCTCCTTTTCTTTCTTTCCTGTACCAGTGTCACCACTTTCTGCAAGTGAATGTTAATGTTTTAGCTTTCTCTAGTTCATAGAATAAGGTCCCTGCACCATTGCACCTCTGCGAAATCCCCATTTCAAAGACGTAAGGTTGTCCAAGTCCATGTAACAGGTGACCTCACAAAGCAGAGACCCCTGGAATAGGTTAGACTTTTCTATTCTAGCAAGCTTAAATTGCAGCAGGCAACTAGATGCTTACTACAGAGTGTTGCTTGCACAGGACAAGTACATTACAGTTAGCATACGCTATACTGCTTTTAGTTCCTACCCTTTTACTTCATGCTGACTTAAAAGGCGGAACTGCAACGAGCACTTGCTGACTAGCTCTCCTTCTCCTAAGTTTTGTCCTGCATAGGCAAATGCAACTCTTCACAGATACTTCTACTTGGGAAAGATACAGGATCACAAGGGAAGAGACTGCTCATATTCAAACTATGAGCACAGCTACTTCGTCCTGACCTACAAACATACTCTAGGCGTATGCTGGAGCCTTTTTACACTTTAATTAGATGTGAGCTATTTGTTTTTCTACTTAACAGCACTTACTCTGAAGAAGTTCCCTTTACACCCACCAAATAAGGAAACACACTTACCAGGTGGGTTTTTGAGAATGAACGTGCAGAGTTTATGGTTTGTGTCAAGCATGCCTCGATAGCCACAGGCTTTGCAAGAGTTACCTATAGTTTGTTTCTTAGGATTGACATGCTGTAAAAAAAGAACCACCTCTAGTTAACATACCACTTACAAAACAATTATGCATTAAAGCCTAAACCTGATGTTTACATTATCACCTCCACAGGATTAAGCCAGAGGTTTAAATACTTTATATCATCCCCAACACAGCAAGTTTAGAAGTAGCAATTGGGCTCAGAAGTTTTGAACTGTTAGAAGTCTAAAATGTTCCCAGGATGGGCAAGGGTATACTGGATTTTCTCTTCATAGATATTCAAGTCAGGTATTAACTTCGCACCACCCATAAACATCTGATCAAGTGTTTCCGTAGTGTTACCATTAATACAGACAGAGAGCACTCACCAGATCAGTTTCAGGATTCTCACACTCAGGACAGAGAACAAATTTTTTAATGAATCCATCCAACATGTCTTGCAGCTTATTCGCCTCATGAGATCCATTGACAATGTAACGGTCATTCTTAACATCAAACTGGGTCTGTGCTCCCAGCTCACAACCAAAAAATTTGGTAGGATCTGTAAAGAAAGTACAATAACCACCACTGCCCTCATATCTTCACTGTGATTTTTAACAGCAAGTAAATATGCCACTGCTTCTTTCTGTTCATTATTTCATCCTGAGATAATCACATTTCTTTCTTACAAATCTTGAAAGAACAGTATGTATTAATGCTTTATTAGCTACTTAACACTACCACTTCAAACACAAAAGCGTAAAAAAAAAGAAGTGCTTTGTCACTCCAGACTACTTACACGTTGGAGGCCGATTAAGCGCCTTTGCAACGTCAACCATGTTGACTATAACCGTCTTTATTCCATTTCCTTTGCCCTCCACCTAAGGAAAAAAGTGTTTTAAAATTAAAATAACTGCAATAGCCAAACTCAGTATGTATTCCCCATTTCACTACATCAAAGTTCTGCTTTGAATTATGTCTGCTTATAAGAGCTAATGTGCACTTCGTCTGGACAGAAAGGAGCAGACATCCTCCTTGCCCTATGACCGGCTAAACACTGGTATCATTACCTCACACCTCTACTTCTCTTCTATCAAGACAGCAAGCAATATGAAACGCTACCTACTTACCACTAATGGTTAGTAAATTACCTTGGCAATCAGACGGGGCATTTTGTAGCGATAGAACTGATCTGAAACACTGCGGTTGACGTTGACAGACATTTTGCCTTATTAGTAGCTTTATCAATAAGATGGAGAGATCTTTGATTGCAGTTTTTTGGTATCTTCTGTCTGGAGAAGACGGGATGACATAAACGACTGCAAGAGTTCTCGGTCTCTGACATGAAAAAATTTTCGCCACTGAGGCTGTAAGGTTCTTGCTTGTATGCTATGTTTCCCCAATACAGGTACCAGTGGCTGCGCAACAGCTCTGCAAGTGTTAATAAACAGAAAAGAAATTAAGTTTACCTTAACACGTACCAACCAGATTTTGCTACAGAGTGAGCTATAAAAGGGACTATACTTAGGGTGAAAAGAAGAAGGAGAAAAAAAAAAAAAAGTACATTCTTCATGCTATGGCTTTCTTCAACTTATGGAACTAAAACCAATAGCCTTGAATTGTACTGCCAGGTTAACTTTTCCTCAACTACACCACAGAGCTTTCCACCCTCTTCTTTCTCACTACCCAAAAAAGCACTCAACAGATTAAGGCTATTTTCTGTACAATTAACTCCTGAAGGAGTGCTGCGATAAATACGGAAGGGAAAGGAACACTGCTTTATTTATTATGGAAGCCAACGGCTCTTGCACCAAGAGGGTCATGTGATACGTTTCAGGCTGCAGGAAGCAGGAGAAAGATCTGGAAAACAGTTTCAAATTCCACATCATAGCACGAACCCATCACATAAACCGAAGTCTGTCAGAATGTTGAGAAGTATCAGTAAGATGAAGCAGCAGCAATCTGTAGTCCAACATAATTTTTACATGGCTTACCAGTTTTTTGGATCGAAGTGGAAAAGAGTTGAAAATTACGTAATTCTCCCTCTCACTTATGGATTCTCATAGCAGCTTCTGTTGAGTTTTGACTTAACAATAAGCCTGATAAAGTCTGACATAAGTTGCTTCACTGTAGAAAGCCTAGCAATGCAGAGGTACAGAGCAGTGCAGCAGCTTTTCCAGTTGATTTTTTTCTTAGGGGAAGGGGGGAGGGGAAGGAAGGGGAAGGAGGATGAATCCTATTATTAAAATTGCCTTAAGCAGTATTTACATATTTAAATTAACATGTGTCTCTATAATCAGATCTAAGAGTACTTAAGCCACAAACTGGTTGACTACACAGGCAACCCTGACTACAGCATGGCTATTCTGACACGCCATCACATTGTCATCATTAATGACAGAAGCGTTGACACGTTAAAATAGCCTTCTTAGTATTTATGTGTAAGTATATATGCACGTCTATTGGTTCCACACGGTCCAACTCCCTCCAGTCAGGTTTACGACTTCTTTACACAAGAAGCAAATAGATTTGTACATGCCTCATGTCCTATGTTATCCCATATGCAGTTTTGCCCTTACTCAGCAAAAACCGCACTGTGGACTTTGTTGCAAGCACAAGGCTTCCTTCCCCAAGATGTCTAAAAAGATCCACCACGTGACCTGACCACGTGCTTGCAGCACCACTGAGGAAGCAGGTATCTCGGTGACAGAGCATGAGCTCTCAGACAGAACGCGCGGCTTCCCCTCCTTCCAGATTACAGCTTTTGTCTGCTGTAGACTAAAGCTCCCTCTCCTGGTCCCTAGGACACCTCATCCCAA